>JAHWFO010017868.1:0-18235 GCA_023313115.1 Rhysida immarginata | reverse complement strand
TCTCTCTTTCACAAAATAAAAATGTCGGACACTCAGCTCACAAAGGTGAAGAGGCCGAGAAAGAAAATTAATGTAGAAGCGCTAATAGAAGAGGTACGAAATATATATTAATTAATTAATTAATCAAATTAAATTGAATAGACAACAATTGAATGCAAAAATTCGATGTGATGATTGATGAGGGTTGAACGAACTGTGTACTTACTGTGTGCAGTCGAAGCCGACCGTTTAGATCGATCGACGGCTTCAGTGCAGTGCATTTGTGTTGGGTAAAACTTCTGCTATCTTATCCTTTTGAGTTTCTGCCATGTGGGACACCTGCAGGAGCAGAAAGTAAAAAGGCAGAAAAAAATACGCCCTGGTGTCTGCTCTCTTGTTTTCTGCCAGTGGGAACCACGCTTTAGAGCTGTGTAAAGCTTGGTTCCCACTGGCAGATAACAAGAGAGTGGCCAACATTTTTTTTTTGTGTGAGAGAGAGAGAGGACGTCACTGTGACGTCACTCAGAGATCGTTTTCTATTGGCTGAGCAATCGTTTCTGCCCTGCTTGTGCCACAAAAGTTGAACTCAACCCAACTCTAAAAAGCAGAAATTTTCAATCGGGCAGAAGAGACGAAAACGGGAAGTGACATCATAAAATTTTTCTGCTTTGTGGTTTCTGCCGTTGTTTTTACGCATGTGGGAACCACGCTTTACTGTTACCTGTTACAACCGTAAAATTGTACAAATAAAACTGGCGAGAATAATAGACACATTGATTAGGCAATTTGGGTAACGCAATCATAATTCTTCTGACAATCATAAGGCAGTATTAGTTTTGTGAGTCTTCATCACGTAGCATTTCATAAAAAAGCTTTTGATCGAGACTTGTGCACCTGCAGTTTAGTTGTCAAAGTTGTTAGGAGTGCTTCATCTGTAGTAGTTCCGGTGCTCTGATTGGTCAGTTGTGTGTTTGGTATCTATCTGAACTTTATCCAATGGATAAAGTGCAGTTTGATACCAAGGGGTGACTTTGTCAACGGTTTTCTATGAATAGAGTCCAGTTAGACTTTATCAACCCGGAATCGATATATACCGGGTTTTGCAAAAGTTCTGTTACACTTGCGGATGCTTCGATATCGGGGGGGGGGGGGGGGGAAGCATCCACTGAGCAGGTGCTACTGAAGACGTGGGCGATACCATAATGTAAACATATATAGGTGGAATGGATGCGATTCGCATGCAAGGATATTGCGATGGAACGTAACGGAATCGAGATCTGTACGCTCCTTCGACACCAAGCAGCTCAACATCAGCCAGATGACTGTCCACAGAGTCGCAGAGAGGCTGAAGAAAGGGGAAGACCTCAAAGATCGTTCACGTGCAGGCAGACCTCGCGTTATCAATTGTGTGGGTGTCAGAAAAGATTTCGAACGTGACCCGACTCTCAAAATGACACAGTTCGCAAAGAAAAAGAAATTTTCTGTGGCCACCGTGTCCAGAGCCATCAAGGAAGAGGGTCGAAAGATTTTGAGGCGCGTGGCAAGACCTTTGCTGACTGATGGCATGCGAGATAACCGTCGGGAGTGCTGTCGTCGCCTTCTCAACGACTTGAAGAGCCATGGCAATCGCATTGTCAACTTTTCTGATGAAAAATCTTCACACACGTCGTTATGTCATTTTTGCGGAGGGCCTCATATGTGTAACAGAACTTTTTGCAAAAACCCGGTAATATCGATTTTGAAAATTTTCGAGATAGTGCGGTTTGGTCTCAAATAAGAGGGGAATCAGATCTGGTTCACAGGAAACTTAGCATATATAAATTTTATTGTACTGAAATTTTGAATTTCTCGGTTTTGAACTCGCTCCCTTGTAATTATGAATACATTTCTTTTTATAATTTTCGGAAGTATTCCTATATCATTTTTCTTTGTTTGAAATGGAACGACTGCACACTAATGATGCAAACGCGAGCTGACGAAAGCGCGCAAGTTAACGTAGTGTACGCGTGCTACAACAATGCCTTCATAACAGGCGAATGTTCTAAAGGTTGCGTTAACAATGCTCGAAGAGTCGAAATATAATTTTTTTTAATAATTTTGGAATTTTTGCATATTAAAATTTAAAATACTGGGTGGGCAAGAAATAACGTGAGGTGTTCAGAGCTCGCTATAAGGAATTCTATTAGGCCAAATGCAGTACATTTTGGTGTATATACTTAGTGGAACATGCAGTTTCGATTTCTGAAAAAAAAAAAAAAAATAGTACCAAACGTCGCCATAGGGGGCGCTTATTTCAAGAAAACAATGAATACCTAATTGTCAAATGAACAAATACCGTACAAACCAACTTTAGTAACAACAATAAACAATGTTTTTTTTTTAATTACAAAAGTGTTTCAATATGACCACCAGTGTGCTGTTCCAATAGCTGCATGCGGTACACGACTTTTTCTACGGCAGCTCGCAGCATATCTGCATTAATTAGTCTGATATGTAACGTTATTTGATCCTAACGTTATTTGGTCAGGAACATGTGCTTGATACACAAGGCTTTTCAAATATCCCCATAACCAAAAATCACAAGGGTTAAGATCAGGGACCTGGGTGGCCATACCATGGAAAATGCACGACTAATTATTCTGTTGTCTGAAAAACGTTCTCGCAAGATCTGCTGCACCTGACGTCCGATGTGCGGTGGCGCACCATCCTGCATAAAAATGGTAGAATACAGACAACCCTTTTCCTGCAATCGTGGTATCACAAAATTCTCAAGCATATCGGCATACCTGGCAGAATTGACGGAACAAGTCACCGGGGACGGATTTCTTCAAAAAAGTACGGGCCGATGATGAAAGAAGCAGTAAAGCCGCACCATACTGTTAGTTTCGGTGAATGCATAGGAGTTGGCAGACACACTTGTGGATTTGATGCAGCCCAAATACGGCAGTTGGGGGTACTGATATCACCATTCAAATAAAGATGTGCCTCATCACTCCATAAAATTTGCCATGGCCATGCATCATCCACTTCCATACGTGCTAAAAATCTCAACGAAAAGTCAGTTCGGGTACGTTCATCTCCAGGAAGCAATTGTTGAACAGGTGTGAGTTTATAGGGATAAAATGTCAATATCTTATGCAATATTTTCCTCACCGTCGAATATGGGACATCTGTTTGGCGTGCTATTGCGTGTGCACTACTGGTACCCTACACAGTAGTCATCTCCTGTTCCACAACAGCAGTTGCAACTTCTTCAACGTGTTGCCGCCTGATTCGTTTGCGTCCCCGGCCTGGTTGCCTTCCTAGAGTTCCGGTAGATTCAAATCGTTCAATCATTTTCCCTAAGTTAGTTATGCTCATCGGTTCTCTTCGTAACGTTTTCAATCGCCGGAATTCACGAAGGGCAGCACTTGCATTGTCGCTCTTCTGTTAAAACAACTTGACTAATAACGCCCGGTCAGGCAGAGTAAGCGTCATCGTCAGGCCATTCGTTCGTGAATGATGGGAAATCCTCAGCCTTGCCTTTTATTGTCATGATTGCTCAACACGGAACGCGCTTATGCAAATGTATTCATTGTTTTCTTGAAATAAGCGCCTCCTATGGCGACTTTTGGTACTATTTTTTTTTTTTTTTTTGCAGAAATCGAAACTGCATGTTCCACTAAGTATATACACCAAAATGTACTGCATTTGGCCTAATAGAATTCCCGCTAGCGAGCTCTGAACACCTCACGTTATTTCTTGCCCACCCGGTACATCATAATAACAAATTAAATACCATTTCAGATTTGTAATTACAAATATTTTATAGCAAATTGATTAGAAATATTATAACGACAATTTTTTGCAGCAATTATTTCGACATGTGCCTGTGTTAACGCGCTCAGAGAAGATTTGATCCAGATTTTATTGTAGTTGACATCATCGGATAGAAATTACCTTTCGATGAAATTACGCCTAACAGCAATTTGCTTTTGTTGGTCATTAACTTTTGATAAATGTTGACCTTACAATAATTAGCTGTTGATAACCTTAGTTAGGCCTAACAATTACTTGCTATTGACAACAATTAGCTATTATACATTAGGCCTAATAACAATTTGCTTTTGAGAACATTAGTTAGGCTGTCACAACTTTTAATTTAAACATTAAAAATTCAAATAGCAGAGTAGACCAAGTTGTATGAGAGGAAAGAGGACGGGAGACCAAAAGATGATTCGACAATTCCTTTATTCGGCACAAAAAACTTTTTGTGAGAATAACGTTTAAATAATTATAGATGATACAAATTCAGTTGTTTGAATTATGAATCTTCTTTATAATATGTTAATAATAAATGTAATTCGATTGGTTTAACAAATCTAGTCATGAATTAAATCCCAAGTCTTTACAGTATATAATCGATTAATGAAAGTATCAGGTAGGTTTACAATTGCTGGTCTTCCCAATTGGAGTCGAGTACTTCTTCAGCTTCCAGATCCGGTGCATTCGGCGCATACTCCAATTTCCGGTATGGGTATGGTCGGAAATTGGAGTATGCGTGGATATATTGGCTCGTCAATATTCCGGTAGCTCCAAGAGAAAGGCGTGTGGCGATAGGCGCCAACCGTATCATAGGAGGACGGCGACCTTTGCAGGCTTGACGTTCCGAAGGAGGTCACTGGAAAATATGAAAAACGTAGCATTAAACTTAGTCTATGTTAATTAGCTTAGGGACTACTTAAAATTCTTGAATCAATGGCCGATAAAGTAAATGATGCTACCATACGATGACACGCTGCCTATCAAGCGAGGAAGGCCGAATGAGGCCTCATCGACGCTACCGGCTAAGTGCGAAACGAAGCAGGGCCACCGCTGGCCTGGGGATTCCTCCGAGAACGTAAGAAGATGAGTTGTTTCCGCTGGCAGAACGTCGGTTTCGTATAGCTTCAGAAGAACGAAAGCCTCGGCGAGTTCAGCGTCCACTATAGAGTCACTGTCCGACGACTGACAGCTAAAAGGAAGATTCGTATTAGTCTTTAATAGTTCATAATTTAATTTAATAATAATGTGACAGCAGCGGGAAAACGTGCAACAGATCATCTGCAGCACCGAAACCCGTCGTTGCCCCTCAACAGGCTAAGGAGCCCAAAACGGGGTTAATGAAACATCAAAAGATAAAAAAAAAAGACAAATATATATAAAAAAACCAAAAAAAAAAACAATTAAAACCCAACAGCCAATAACAACCCAATTAAAAAAAAAAGTTATAATAAAGCATTACATCTATCAATAAATATATCTGAGACTGGTTCCTTGCAATATTTATCTAACATATTAATTAATTTAAAAGTGGGATTATGTTTAGCTATATGAGAATACCATTTTACAGTACTAAAAGGGTTCTATAATTGGAGTCGGTATAGTGAGGAATTTTAATGTCGGAAACTAAGCATTCAATGAGAGTTCTAGCACAGTCTTTATCCTTATCGGTTAACGAAAATTTACTGGCCTGAACATTTGGAGAGAACGATCCGCTCAATTGGCCTTGTCCTCGTTTCTCGTTGACGCTTGCATCACAAAGTCCACTATCACGGCGGCGAAGAATACTCCGCTGGTATTGGCTTCTCGGCGCAACTTTTCTTTTTAATTCCCCTGATCTTGACAGGAAGAAGAAACGAGTCGTTCGATGCTTGGATTCACGGGCCTTCCACATTAGCGACGGGGAACGGTTCCTTCTATCGTTCTTCGAACTGCTAGCATAACGGGCCTTGCAACGAACGCCGTCGAATCCTCTCGAACTTCCTCCACGCTTCTTACAATATACCAAGCATTTTGCTTTCCTGCCAGCTCGAGCACATTCCCTTTTCCTTTTTTCCTCTCGATTCTGTTATCGGCCTTTTTTTCTTCTCTCTATCTTTTTTTTTTCTTTTTAATACCTCGGTCCTGACGTCTTCCTTCCTTCCCCCGCCGTTCGACCAATACCTCGCTCTCTTTCTCATCTTCTCCTCGGGATTGTCGACTCTTCTCGGCGGGGTCCAGCTGCTCGCTCCTTTGCTTTTGCTCGCTCAAGATTTAATTGCTATAGACAACTATTAGATGTTAATTTTTTAGGCCTAACAGCAATTTGCTATTGCTGGAAATTACCTTTCAATAACATTAAGCCTAACAGCAATTTGCTTTTGATAGTCATTAAATTTTGATAACTGTTGCCCTAACAACAATTAGCTGTTGATAACATTAGTTAGGCCTAACAATTACTCGCTATTGACAATTAGCTATTAATACATTAGGCCTAATGACAATTTGCTTTTGAGAACATTAGTTAGGCCTAAGATTTAATTGCTGTTCACAACAATTAGATGTTAAATTTTTAGGTTTAACAGAAATTTGCTATTGCTAGAAATTACCTATCAATAACATTAGGCTTAATAGCAATTTGCTTTAAGAGTCATTAACTTTTGATAACTGTAGGCCTAACAACAATTAGCAGCTGATAACATTAGTTAGACCTACCAAATACTTGCTATTGAACACAATTAGCTGTTAATACATTAGGCCTAATGACAATTTGCTTTTGATAACTTTTGTTAGGCCTAAGGATTAATTGCTATTGACAATTATTGGATAATAATTTATTTGGCCAAACTGCAATATTGCTATTCCTAGAAATTACCTTTCAATAACATTAGGCCTAACAACAATTTGCTTTTGATGGCAATTAGATTTTGATAACTTTAAGCCTAAGAAATAATTGCTATTGACAACAGATGTTAATTTATGAGGCCTAATCTCAAATCGGTATTACTAGGAATTACCTTTCAATAACATTAGGCTTGATAGCACAATTTGCTTTTAAGTCATTAACTTTTGATAACTTTAGGCCTAACATCAATTTGGATTAAGCAGCAATTAACTATTGATCACGATAGGCCTGCCAACAATTAGCAGTTATTAACATAGGCTTAACAGCAATTAGCTGCTGAGAATAATTATTATTATCAATACGCCTAAGAGCAATGAGGGATAACAATGGCGACACTATTTTTTAATGGATGAAGAGAACCAATTTTGCATCACTGCATACTTATATACATGATATTTATTCTTGACTAGTTGCTAGAAATTGATTGATTTATTACACGTCATATTCTGGAATTGAAAATTTCCGTTAAAAATCGAGTTACAGACGGACAAGGCCAAAGAATTAAGAACCTTTCGGTAATTAATAATGGTAAACAAGATAATTTTACCCGTAAATGAAAATTATTGAGTAAGAAATTTAATTTCATAACAACTGATCAAATCTCGGGTACCTAAAATTGATAAAGACTTAATTGAGCCTGTTAAAGCCAAATTGGTGAACTCCACTTTTTAAAAAATTTGAGTTAATGCTAGAAATGAAATCCGAATATGTCAAACTTTCTATAAGAGTAGTGGTGTAACTCCTATTTCCCCAAACAGCTTCACAGATGGCAGTGCAAGTTTATGCAGTCCGCAGTGCTATCACCTACTATTCTACTAAAATTCTTTATATCTGTTGTTAATGGACTTACACCACTTTGTCTTTAACAGGCTCAATTAAAAGTCAATGAAATGTAGATAGGTCTACCTTACTCCAAATTATTACTTTTTTGGATTAATTCTAACTTACTAAATCTCAGTTAATCAAAGATTAAGAGCAAAGCATTGAACCATTTAACTGAGAGTTCTATGTTTTTTGTCAAATGTTTAAAAATTGTGATTTTCTTTTCAGGTATCTTCAATGGGTAGAAGAGAGTAAAAACTCCAAGCTACTCCAAATATCAGTTGAAAAACTGAATGCTAACTTCAGGATATGTGAGGACCATTTTCATGATTGATGCTTTATGAATCCTCAAAATAAGCAGAGACTTGTGCATAATCCTCAAAATAAACAATACCACAACATCCATCCCCTACTGTGACAGAAACTGAAAACAATATACTGCCTAGATCAGTCAGATCAACAATATGGATCTTCAAATAACGACTGCAATGTATCATCTTCAGTTCTTGAACCAGAATCAATAATTGCAACATCACGTGATATTGCCATACAAAGCGGCTCAACATTGTCTACCACTCAAAGCTCTGCATTCATCATAGTTAAGACGCCATCTATTACTGGCACACCAAATAATAAATAGAATTACAATAACTCCAAACAATTCAAGTGCAAGAAAGTCAACTCCTAGAAAGAAAAAACTGGCCAAACAATTAAAATATATAAGTCTGCTACAAAAGAAATACATTTCACATTTTAAGTTACGCGATCTGAAAGAAGTTTCAATGAAGGACGGTGTAAATGATAAACTGATTAAGTTTATATTACGTCAAATTCAGCTAAGCAAAATTCCACCTTGTGGGAGAAAGCATCTTTTAGAAGAAAATCGTTTTGCCTATGCTATCATGTACAAAAGTAAAGCTGCATATAGATGCTTAAAACCTTTATTGCATTTACCGTCAGAAACAACGATAAGAAGCTTCATTTGTTCTAAGTTTACTTCCTCTGGCTTAAATAAAAATATCATAGATGCTTAAGAAAACTTCATGAAAAAAATCCAGATATAGGAAAAGATTATGTCATTATGTTCGATGAAATGTCCCTGAAACCACAGTTGGAATATATTGTAAAAACTGACAGCATTACTGGATTTGAGGATTTTTCATTGATGGGGAAAACCAAATAATTGCAAATCAAGTATTGGTCCTCATGGTGCGTAATTTGCAAAAAAATAAAAAATTGCCAATTGGATTTTATTTTGCATATGGGTCTGTTGCTGCAGACATGCTAAAAGAAATTATTACCCATGCAATTGAGAGACTAATAGCAACTGGATTGGATATAAGAGCCATAGTTTGTGACCAGAGTTCAACTAATTGCCGTTTGTCTTCTCTTCTTGGTGTTTGGCCAATCAAACCCTATTTTCCATGATCCTCTACATCTTTTGAAAACCTTACGTCGAAACTGGATGAAGTATAACATAGAAACTTCTACAGGACTTGCCAATTTTCAACATATTATTTATTTTTATGAATTTGATAAACCTTGATTCGACGTTGTGCTCCAAAACTCACAAATCAGCATATCTATGCACAAGGTCTTCAGTCCAGGAAGGTCAGCTTTGCCTCTCAAATTTTCATTAACACAGTTGCATCAGGTATGTCAGTATGCTTAATGGCTAATAAAATCGATGCTTCTGCTTGTCCAACAATTAATTTAGTTGGACACCTGAATGATCTATTTGACTTTGTTAACGGCTTTTCATTAAAGCCATTAAGAGGCAAAAAATATCATTGTATTGTGCAAGAAAATTCACCACATATCCAGTTTTGGAAGGACTTCATTAAAGAAATTTGTACAAAAAACTCGACCTAAGGAACGTGTAAAAACTCAAAAATGCCAACAAGGATGGATACTAACATTGAACGCCTTCATTATGTTATATGAAAGTTTAGTGAGTACTGGATATAAATATTTGATTCATCGTAGACTGAATCAAGATTGCTTAGAAACCTTTTATAGTTCTGTTAGGGGATCAGGTAGTCGTCGCGCAAATCTAAGTGCTTTGGAGTTTCATTCTCATTTTAAAATTTCTTGTGTCAACATTTGTTTGAAAGGCAATCGTTTTTCAAACTGTGAAGAAGACAATGATTCTTTTTGTATTGATTTGTTGTCTGCCACAAATATTGATGAAAATCATGCAAGGAATTTGAATAATAGTTCTGCTACTGAAGAAAAATTCTGTTTAGATACGGGTAAATGAGAAAAGTGTGAAGCGAAGTGAATATATAGAAAAATATCATTCATTATTTAAGTGAATATGTGGCAAAGCGATCACTGCAGAATTCCAGCTGCGATATTTGTTTACAAATTCTGACAAATAGACACAAAAATCTTAGCGATCTAGGAATGTATACCTGTTTTAAAGAGTATAGTGGAGCTGGAGATTCATATGGATTATATTACCCAGTTGATAATTTGCTTGAACTATGGATGGATTTATGCATCTCGTTGATGCTTCAATTGAAGAGCTTTTGCATAAAGTATACATAGTTAACAATCTTAAATCACTATTTCAGAATAAAGTAAATCTGCAGTTTTTATTGAGTTGTCCAGATCATGGAGTAAATAGGATTGAAAATGTCACCAAAACTGCATCTTGTTTGTCCATAAAAATTCATCTTAGAATTAAAAATAGACCAATTAAGAAAAAGTAGCAAACCTAAAACCCATTCGACACAGATCAAACTAAGTTCTGAAATAAGCAAGTATTTTCATCCCATACAGACTGCATTAAAGATGAAAATAAATAATGTGAACATCAAATGAACATTTGTTAAAACATCAAATATGAACTGGTTTCAGGAACTATAATAGAAAAATTTAAAACCTGCATTTAATTTGATGACAAAAACTGTACTTACCAGTAGCGCTCAGAAAATAAGGCACGAGTACAATTTTTGGCTTTTATTCTAATAGAATTATAAGACTTGCGAGATTTTTCAACAAGTGGTAGATGACATGGAAATACAACTTTTAAATAAAAATATCTCAATTTTTTTTATAACATCTTGCTGTACAAAAGAAAATTGTGTTTTATGTGTTCATTAAACAAAATAAGGCACTGGTTAAATTTTGATACATATTTATAATAAACATGCTGCAAATCTAAAACAAAATGAGAAATCAAAGGAGATGATTTCATACATTAGTACTTAGTCGGATAGCCGTTACACTTGATAACAGCGTGATATCTGCTAAGCATAGAATCGACTAAATTTGCCATGTTTTCGGACGGAATCTTAAACCATTCTTCCTGAAGCATTTGAAATTTTTCATCCAAACTCGAACTTTTTGGAAGCCAGATAATGTTTAACAATGTTGGTCGTGTGTTTGGGATCGTTGTCGTGTTAGAATAGCCAGCATGGAGTTTGAAAGTACCAACAACGCGCAGAAGAGGTCCCACCCCACTTCTACTAAAACAACCCCAAACCTTCATAGATCCCCCTCCATGCTTTACTGTGGGCACTTGGTATTTTGGATTGAAACGCTTGTTCTTGGGGCATCGAATATAATGTATTCCGTCTGTTCCAAAAAGCAGAAACTTAGATTCGTTACTCCAGATGATTTTCGCCCATTCGCTGGAGTTCCAGTGCTGGTACTTCTTTGCAAAGGCAACTCAGGCCTTCCTGTTCGCTGCTGTAATGAAAGGTTCCTTTGCAGGACGCCTACCATTCAAGTCTGCTTCTACTAGTTGCCGTTTTGTTGTAGAAACACTAACATTAACCCCATAAGCCTCTTGCATTTCACCGTTCAAATCCACTGCTGTAAGTCTGGGCTGAGCTTTCGATAACCGACAAAGCAGTCTATCTTCCTTTTCTGTGGTAGTGCGTGGTCTTCCTGATCGAGGATTTCGTTGTAGGTCTCCTCTTGCTCTCTTTCGTTGAATAATAGTTTTTACTGTACTTTTTGGAACACCGAAAGCAGATGCAATGCTGTTGTAAGATTTCCCCTCCTCAGCGGCTTTTGCAATTGTCTTCTGGACCTTCAAATCGAGATGTATCCTTTGATTTGACATTTTCCTATAAAATTTGAAGAAGTATTATGTTACAGTTATTTTTATGCATTTTCTGGTGACAATGGAAACTTACTTTTTTTTTATAGCAAAAGTGACCTGTGTCTTATTTTTTGAATGTCGCCAAACCAGCAAAAGTGTCTGTTACGATTTTGTATGAGAATTATCTCTCAATCGTTTGGGTCTTATAAAGTGTTTCACCTTTCTACATCTTCTATAAAATATTGGTTCAGTCCGATAATCGTTTTTAAATCTACATAAAAAATTGTACTGGTGCCTTATTTTCTGAGCGCTATTGTAGCTAATTATTTTTTCACTCACTTACAAGGGAACCCCAGATAGCCTTTTTTTTTGCGCGCAAGCACACCGTGGAAGCGATAGCGTTGCGCGCCAGTGAAGCGCCCCGGAAGTGCGCAGAGTTCAAAACAGATGGCGTAAAGAGGGAAGCGAACTTGTTAGCGGCGATCGCCAAAGAACTGCAGTTAGAGCACTGTTATTAAGCATAAAACTTTAATTTTGCTGTATAATTATTCGTTTCGAAATAATTTATAAGATGAGGTAGGCATCCATGAATATTATTTTTATTTAAAATTATAAAGCACCGCGATACATACCCCCTCACCAATGCAACGTATTACTCGACGTTGCACATGAAGCCACCCCCATGTTTGATTACCGAATTATTTAATAAAATGAAATAATAAATTAAAGAAACGGTTATTAATTACTCTAGACATTTTTTACTGGAAGGCAATTAGCTAATTGTAATAATCTATTTTAAAAACTAAGTTTGTTAAGAAATTTGAGAAGTCATTCAATTGCCATCTGCTGCTGTCTATTTCATCTGAATTGGATTCGTGCTTATTGCTGTGAGTAGTGGAAGAAAGAAGTTTCGTTTACCGCTTTAACAATGGCTCAAATTTTTTCGTTTTCGTGGTTCATTTTGAAAGAAACAAAAATCCGCACTCTCTTATTGTGCATGCATCTATTGTAGCTTCAATTGAGTAACATATTTCAATTTGGTGGAAATCTGTGACATACATGTTCGAAGGATTCCCTTGTTAGTCAAAGTTGACATAATTAGTATTTATGGCCATTATTTTTGCATCTTTAAAGCATTATTTGTGACCATCCATCAAAGCTATCCAAGTTGTGTTCAATTAATTTGTTAATGAAGAATTAAGTTTGAATTTAACATTTTTTCTTTCATTTTCAGTTTACATTTAGAAATAAATATAGAAATTATCAGTGTTTAAATTATAGACTATATATCTTTTGCTTATAAATGTAGAATGTTTAATATTTTCAAATAATTAATGAAATACACAATAAAAATATGATATTTTGGCTTTTTAACTAATTCTCAAGTATACTGTCACGGAAATCAAACGTCAACTCGATTTCTGATGACACTCGTACTGGATTTCCGCCTCGTGTTTTCTACAACACCGGGAGGTGGGAGGAGCTCCATACGTGGCGTCAGCCGCATCAACACGCCTGCTCCAATAGGAAAGGAGATCATCGACGGCGTTGGAAATTCAAAAATCGGGACGGATAAAACGAGAGTGCGGGGTTGGACGTGGTACACGGCGGTAGAGAGGAAACGAACGGCTTGGACCGGAACCACGAATTATGTTCCATCGTAAAGGCGACTGGCGTTCATAATCACTGCGTTTACATGCACACTTTCGATCCGGATCGAAAGACCAGTTTCAAGTCAACATCGTACCACGTGGTGGTTAGTACTCACCTGTGAGCACGTGTTACGATGTTGACTGCGTAACTCGGAAACTACTCGTTGGAATTCGATCAAATTTTAACCATATACACAATTCTATGTCCCCTATTATTCCCCCAAACTTCATAATACTATGTGTTATAGAACCGGAGTTATTAACTTGTTGATCTTAGTGGCGGCATTTTTATTTGTGTTCATATCTCGGTTATCGTTCAAATTCGAACCCATGTTCATATGAACTTTTTTGCTTAGAATCGTCCATACTACCTCCTTTAAATGTTTATGACAGGGTTTCAGATCCACCTTGTATGACGTCCATCTGAACTTAACGACCACTTTTGCTTGGTCCCGTGGGCTTGGTCATATAGCGCGCAAGTTTTTATCTTCTCCGGAGGTTATGCTTCTATTCTCTTGGCATGAGAACAGACTTCAACTCCTCCTTTGAACATCGCTTTCCTCCATTCTTAACTTGCTTGACCTCCTTATTGGTTTAAAATCGGTAACCTTTCCCTTGTGGTCGTATGATGCACGTCTTTTTGTCTTTTTTATCACAAAGCTTTTTACTAGAAGCGTAAAATACTCTCGTTTTGAAGCGCTCTGGTTTAGGCTGTGACACTTTACCTTAAACGACAACAATGTACAGGTTTTTTTGACTGGTCGGTACAAACTTTTAGGAAATGTTCCAGAAACCAAAACAAGAAAAAAATATCCTATGACCATCGGAACGAAAACCTTTCTTTCTGGAATTATAAGGGTTTGGAGGTGCCCTGCAGTAGATGAAATTAACGTTAAATCGTCTAAAAGTTGCAAACTATGTGATTTATTTTACAGTTAATAGGACAATACACACGCTATAGCAAATGCTCAAAATGGCCTCAGTTAGATTCCAAGGAAGCTTCTGCATGTCGCCGCATGGATTGGCGAAACTCGTTGGAAAATACTAGGCTCAGCAATTATCAACTACTGGGCAATTCAGGCCGTTAATAGCCATCAGTGGTGCTCCAAGTACGTTTCGTATATGATTTTGAAGGGAGCACAATTTTCTTCAAACGGTTCTTTGAATTGCCATAACTCTTCTTCTACTGTAAGAAGAGTTACATCTTCAACCGTCATAACTGTAGATATAAACGTTTTCGACCTCATGTTCGTATGATATTTTTTGCTTGTTTTTTCATGAATCCAGTAGTTGCATCTTGGTCTATTTTACTGAATACGATAGTAATAAGGAGTCTTAGAATAGCAAAATGATACTGTTTTAATAAAGGAATCTACGCATTTCGAAATTACATTTCATCATCAGGGTAAGAGACGACTACAACCTAGTCTACGACAATCAAGCAATGAAATGTCCATTTGTTCAGGTGGGACGGAAGCAGTGCTTTCACGTGGCTCACCCTTACAGAATAAATTCCAAAGGAAATACACCTGAATAACCCAATAGTTCTTCCACATTACGAAAAAATAACAAGAAGTTAATCCTCCCGAGGAAGGTATAGGAACGTAGCGGAAGCGCTATTTTTACCTTTTTATCCGCAATTTTTAACCTCCCTCCCATTTTTTAATCGAAAATTTGATTTTTTCGAACGTAGTGTTTAGAAAATGAAAAAGAGTTCTATCATTTTTCGTTTCTCATCATTTCCGATCGAATGATATATGACATGCCATATGTTGTCATAGTTCTAAAGTGACTGCCACCCCCAAAACTCCGACCCTATTGGGACAATTTGGCCCAAAGTTTACAGTATTGTTGAACTTGTTTAGAGGAATCTGCATACCGAATTTCACTCTTTTATATGCATAAATACGGGAAGACCTATTGGTTCTCTCTAATTTCCGCCCCCGAAACTCCGACCCCAGTGGGCCAATCAAAACCAAACTAAATAGTGAAGGTGTACATGCCCATAGTAAGCTACATTCCGAATTTCAACCTTCTACCTCAAAAAATGCGGAAATTATGAAGGGGACGGACAGACAGACTGACTTTGTGAAAACAGTAAGTAGCTCCATTTTTCCGCTACATAATAAGATTGACGATTGTCGGGGGGGGGGGGTTATCACATTTTCCGATAAGCCAGGAAAAGAGACGTTGCTAATATCCTCAAAATTGACGTCAAAAATATGCCTCGGCTTTCTATATTTCGTTTGCGACTTCACTTCCATCGCGTTTTCCAGTATTCCAGCCACCAGCTCGTTGTCATGGATCTTCATCATCTGCACCGTACACATCAGGAGAACTTGGGTAAACTTTCCGACGTGAGTTATGTTTATGTATAGACTTTTGACGATCCTTTTCCAAGATGGGCAGTGGTCTTCAGGGTAACGTTCTGGAACGACTAGAGCTCACTCTATCTTCTTTTACATACAGGGTGAATACAAAAGTTTGAACCTCCCTTTTATTTTTTGAACCGAAGCAGATATGTCAATTTTGATGAATCCAATGAATAGGAAGTTGTGGGTGGCCTATCCCATGCTGCATTTTTCATCATCCCAAATATACAAATTAGGACACATTCAAAATTTATCTCAAAAACCGTAAGCATAGAGAAAAAAACCCAATTGCAAACTTGTTCAGCATAAAAAAACAAACAAAACCAAAAATATCATCCAAATCGGATAAACCAATCACCCACGATCACGTGGTGAACTGTTTGTAGCTTACAAACTGTCACACTGCACAAACAAGTTACTTCAAACAGTTTAAAAAAAAGTTAATCAACAAAATGTTCGATGTGACAAACATGGGCACCATAACACAATTGGGCACGGAACCTAGCTGACGCCAAAACATCGGCAAGCATGGCTGGTGTCACTCCTCGGCACGCTTCCTGGATTCGCTGAACCAGATCCTCCAGTGAGGCGGCTGCGTAGCATAAACCTTGTCCTTCAGGTATCCCCACAAGAAAAAGTCAAGTGGTGTAAAATCAGGGGAGCGGGTTGGCTAACGAACTGGTCCTCCTCGGCCAATCCATTGTTGTCCAAACATCTCACTTAGACGCTCGCGAACGACCAACCCGTAATGTGGATGAGCTCCATCATGCTGAAACCACGTGCGCTGATATGAGGCCAATGGCAAATTGTCAATGAAGTCTGTGACTACCACCTTGAGAATTTCAGCCCGGTAGCGTTCTGCAGTCAGTGTTCCATCGTAAAAATACGGTCCAACCACAGTGTCATTGTACAATCCACACCACACAGTGATTCTCCAGTTCACTTGATGAGTTGCTTCTCGCAGACATCGTGGGTTTTCGTCTGCCCAATGATGATGGTTGTGCCTGTTGATAACTCCATCCCTGGTGAACTGGGCTTCATCTGTCCACAACACCTCATGAATGCAGTTTGGATTGTCATCCACACACATAAGTAACCAGTTGCAGAAGGCGGCCCTAGCAATATAATCCAATGGCAGTAACTCCTGGTGACAATGAATATGGTATGGGTGAAAATGATATGCGTGTAGAATGTTGAGAACAGTTCTCTGATGGCACCCAACATCTGCAGCAATTGCTGTCCTGCTTGTGTGGAGATTTGCAGCAACTGCAGCCAGAACTAGTGTTGTTGTATCCTCGTCTCCTTGTGCCCTTGGTCGTCCTCGTTCTGCATCAACATTCCCTGTAACCTCGAATCTTTGAACAATGTGACGCATTGTTTGACGAGATGGTTGGCGTTCGTTAGGGTATCTGTCTCGATACAACCTAACTGCAGCATGTAGGTTTCTCCTTGCCTCTCCGAAGCAGAAGATCATGTTGACCAGTTCCGAAACAGTGTAGCTTGCCATCCTGGAATTGTTCTGTCTTCTGTGTGCTGAAACATGCCTTTTATTTGCTTTTCCACATGAAAGTGAATGTGAGTGTAGTAATTTATGTTAATTTTTTGATTTGCATGCTTTACATGGTGGAAATATCAACATTCAGTTTTCCTTGTGCAGTGTGACTGTTTTTAAGCTTCAAACAGTTCACCACGTGATTGTGGGTGATTGGATGGTCCGATTTGGATGATTTTTTTTTTGTTTTGTTTGTTTTTTTATGCTGAACAAGTTTGCAATTAGGTTTTTTTTCTCTATCCCTTACGGTTTTTGAGATAAATTTTTGAATGTGTCCTAATTTGCATATTTGGGATGATGAAAAGTGCACCATGGGATAGACCACCCACAACTTCCTATTCATGGGATTCATCAAAATTGACATATATGCTTCGGTTCAAAAAATAAAAGGGGGGTTCAGATTTTTGTATTCACCCTGTATAGTCGACCATGCAGGCATACCAAGAGGAGAATGATTTGAATCGTTGACTTGTAGACTAGTAACTTATTTTTGATGCCGAGGGCGCTGTTTCTATCCAGGAGAGCTATGAGATTCTACTTAGCCCTGTTCGCTTTGTTCAGAGCGTAAGTCTCTTGACGAATCCAGAAGACCCTTGAGTCGATGGTAACGCCAAGGTACTTGTAGTTGTGGACCCATTCGAGTTTCTTATTGATTAGAGCAAGGGAATCCGGGGCAGAGTTTTGCATTTTCTGATGCTGAGATTCAGTTTCCAGCAATTAAATCAATCTTCAAACTTCTTCAAGGCATTCTGCAGACAAGTGATAACGTGAAATGGCTGGTGCGCCTATGCTATGATGGCAGTATCATCAGCATAGCAATATACATTATCTTTTCGGGTTTTGGGAAATCGTGCACGATATTATTAAATACAACGGGTCCGAGAGCAGAACCCATCAATGCACGACCTAGTCACAATCGACAATCGAACTGTTAAGTGTACATTTGTTCAGGCGGGACGAAAGCAGTGCTTTCACGAAGCTCACCCTACCAGAATAAATTCCACATGAAATACACTGAAATAGGCAAGAAGCCTGACTAACCCCAGAGGTCTTCCACTTTATGAAAAAATAATAAGATTGACGATTATCAGAAGACTGGGAAAGGGGGCGGGGGGGGGG
>JAHWFO010017867.1:18760-35227 GCA_023313115.1 Rhysida immarginata | reverse complement strand
CCGACGTCGTCTGAGACGGATTGTGCGGCAAAACCGAAGGTCTACTGTGGAGCAACTGACGGCAGACTTCAATGAAGGATCATCGCAACCCATCTCCTCCAGAACAATGCGCCGAGAGTTGAAGCGAATAGGGATGGGAAGTCGCATGCCAGTGAGGAAGCCTCTGGTGTCAGCAACAAACCGGAAAGTTCGCCTGCAGTGGTGTAAAAAACGGTGTGACTGGACAGTAGACGACTGGAAAAAAGATGATGTGGTCGGACGAGTCACGTTACACATTGTTTTGCACCGATGGCCGGAAGAGAAGTTGGCGGCAGCCCCATGAAGCGATGGACCCCTCATGTGTTGTGAACACAGTTCAAGCTGCAGGAGGAGGTGTCATGGTATGGACCATGTTTTTTTGGTATGGCAAGGGTCCCCTGATATTCCTTGACAGTCGGGTGAAAACCAAAGACTACCTGAACATTGTTGCAGATCAAGTCCATCCTGCAATGGTGCATTTGTACCCAAATGGTGACGGGTTCTTCATGGACGACAATGCTACTGTCTATCGAGCAAGAATTGTTCAGGAGTGGTTTTTTTGAGTAGACCGGTGACCTAGGGCTCGTTCTATGAAAAGAAAGATAAACTAAAGTGAACCCTGTTTGGATTAAAAATAAAGAAAGAAAAATTAATATACAGAAGAAGAGTCTCGGAATAATATTTTGATTAGAATCTGTTTTGATCACATTGTTTAAATCTATTTCAAAATAATTTACAATATTTAAGTTATAGTCCTAATATAATTGTTGTTTTTTTACCTTTCTGAACGCTGTGGCCAAAGGGTCGCCAAAGGACCCGAAGAAGTGAAGCCTTGAATCAAGAAGATAAGGTAGAACTTGTAATTTTTCGTATTTAAGGGCCATATAATTTAGAGCAAGTTAATGAATAGATGAATTTAGCGGGACGATATCATTAGGCAAAAGACTTAAGACAGTTGCTCTGTTTATAAAAGGATTGAGATAACTCCGAGTCTGTATCGTTGTCTTATATTCCTAATTAAAGCCAAGTGTAATTTTATCAGATATCCTAGCGATTTGTGATTCCTTTCCAAATAACGTACGGGATTGGTGTAGATTGATAACGTCGATGGAAAGATTATTCTAGTTAAGTTCAAACCGATACGATTTTTTTGCCAAACGAAGGTTGACGGGGGAGTGCATCGATACCTTGAAAATTCCATAAATGAGCGTTACAGTAGGTACGTAAGCGATCAATTTTATGCAGCTAACTTATCCGAATTGGCAAATAGAAAATGAAATTAATACATATTTAGAGGATTCCTTAAATTGTGCCTTGACATATTTTTTTAAGAAAATTGATTAAGCCTTTACGAGATTCTCTCATTAAATTGATTTATATGCCACACACACTTCTTGCAGGCTAGATACAAAAACATTCTTAGAACTCTGCTGATTCTTTAGTTTGTGTTTACAAAAAAATTGAGAGCTCACCGATCAAAAGTCAATACATTCGACGTAAACGGATTCTTCTCATTGACGCGAATAATTTTTGTAAATTACGCAATGGGTTCTGATGAGCCGTTTTGGAAATATTAAGAATTTTCCCCCAAAGGATTTTTTTTCATGTTTCACGAAGATATTTTGAAACTTTGAGCAAAAGTATTTATGAAAGATAAATTGAAAGATAAATTGAAAGATAAATTGAAAAGGTAAGGAAAAATTCCGCGACCCGGATTTTTTTTTTTCAAAAGTATTTATGTTCATATGTAACCAAATTAAGTTCAGCTAACTCGCTCATAAAATAAATTTCAAAAAATTAAAATTTTTACCCTGCCAAATTTATCTTGGTAAATGCAGGAAGAATTAATTTTAGAAAGGAAGAATGGCCTGTGAGAATATACCATTTTGCTATTTAAATTTATTTGATACTAAATTTGTGTGATATTTAATTTTTTTCAAATAAAGAAAAGAGATCATCTACTGTACCTAAAAAGTTTACTTAAAAGTTCACTTTTCGAGCCTTCACTTCTGCCTACTGGTTTCTTATTTCATTCATGTTGATTTTCTTACAATAGTTAATGTATATCGCGCACGGACGTTCCCTTTCCCTCTTCATTCACGTGGCCGTGACAGTTAGAAAAGGTAGTTGTCTTGATACATTTACTACAAAGTTAAGATGATATCAGAAGCAATCGAGGAAGCAGTGTGGCATCAGTGGGCCTACTGACGCAAAGCAAATAAAATCACTTCTATGTAATGCGACAATGGCACAAAACTAATGTGGACAGAGAAAAACTGTTCAAAGATATAATTAAATGCATTTCCTAACAAAACAAATGAAGAGTACAGTAAAACGATATTACAGTTTGGAAGCAAATAAAACAAGAAAGATTTTACCGCCAAAGCGGATAGAGGGAGCACATTTTCATGTTATAGCATCGTACATGGATATATTGACTTAATCAACATTTTAAAACACTTAAGAGAAAATAAATAAATATGAAAACTAAATTGCAAATTACTATTTAAGTAAGCTAATGTATAGAGAGAATTTAAACGAATAAACTTGAAGAACTGAAAGGTAAATGAAGAGGGAGTTATTCCTCATACATTTAAAAAAATAAAAGTTCTTTAATTTGTAAGAATTCCCACATAATCTTAAACGAAATGAGCCTCAATTGCTGAAGCCATGTGTGTAAGCATCTATTATTTTTTCATATTAAATTACTAAAGTGTTTCTACGTTATCGTCTACTATTGAAGCAAGCGATTAACTATTATTAATTAGCAATATGTATAACAATAGTGAGTTTTAGATAAAATTAAGCCTAACAGCATTATGCTCTTGATACAAATAAGCTATGGATAACAATAGATCTAACAACTCGTAATGAGTTGGTTGATATATTACACGTCATATCTTAGCATTGAAAGATCTAACAATACTATATTGTACCATTAGGGCACATGCAACCAATTCCCACTATCATTATCTTCTCATTATATTCACTCATGGCACGTTTTTACGAGTTGTTTGATATATTACATGCCATATCTTAGCATTGAAAGTTCCATTTTGTATCATTAAAACTCGTACTACTAAACATTTCACACCAACATTATTTACGCGTTATATTCATTCATGAGACATTCTTGCACGTACACGTGCCATTAGACCAATACCTGCTATCACTAGTTACTCTTATATATTCGTTCATTATATGTTGTGATGATTTGTTTGATATATTACATGCCATATCTGGTTATAGGAAGTTTTTAAGGGGGATATCATAATGGTACCATTAAAGCACGTGCTATTATAGTACGTACTTATTCCGGCTATCTCACGTTCGTACATGTTCGTGGTCTGTCCCATATTAATGGATTGGTGAAAACAGACTTTGAAAAAGTTAATTCGTTTTCAAGTTATCGTAATAAATACTAAGTTCCCTAGAAATAAAAAAATTCTCTTGATTTAGAGACTGAACTGCCCTTTCAATAATCGTCAAACACGTGCATTATGCACGAGCACCATGTCATTAACGTTTAGAGCACGCGCGTCATCTCATTAACGTTTAGAGCACGCGCAGAGCCGAATCCATGTATGTTCTCAACACGCGTTTTCCCGAATGCGAGGATAATCGTGTCTTCCAGCAATTCAATACATGCACTCTTTCTATTGCAACGCAATGAATTGTGGGATTGTCTACAGACAGACGGACGGACAGCTGGACAAACCGATCACATAAGCACATTTCTATATAAATATTTCTGATAAAAATTCAAGAATGGACGAGGATCAGTCAACGAAAAAAAGCCAAACTCTTTCATTTTGATCTCGGGTAAGTATTTTTTTTCCTTATACAAATATCCTATAAATTGCAAAATTTTAGACTTTCATTAACATTAAAATCTCAAGATAGTTTTTTAAATCTATGACACATTAATAAAATTTTTCCATGTCATTATAAAGTGCTTTGTCAGTCATCACGCATATCCGGACTTTTCATTGGCAAAGAAACAATTAACGCAACAAAAGTAAATGACCCCCTGAGTGGATGCCCCCTTATCGTGGGTCAGGGGTTTGGGTGCTTCAGGGATTCTGTGAGCTATGCTGGTTGTAGCACGGCTACTTTAGGGTCACCCTTACCAGAAATGTCATGGTTGAGAAGTGAGACGCAGAGTATCCAAACAAACATATATCTCATGATGTCGACGAATGAGAGAATTCATACTGCATTCGGTGTGGCGCAGGTTAAAGTCACCCGCGTTCGGGAGTTAGGCAGAGGCTCTCGTTCGAAAAATAGTCGACAGTCTCCCGGCTGTTATCTCGGAGCAATGCCTCCGATAAGCCCCACCAGTGCACTCGCTATGCGCTTGGGGAAACGGTCGGGGGCAGCGCATGCCTTTACCCAGGAGGAGAAACGGGTAAAGCGACAACGGGATCGGGTGCTGTCAATTGGCACGTGGAACGTATTCTCCATGACAGGAAAGGAATCAGAGTTAGTGGAGGAAGCCAAACGGTATCGACTGGATATCATAGGTATTACCTCTACGAAACGTCCGGGTTCTGGAACTGTGGACTTAGAAGGAGGGTGGAAACTTTTCTACTCTGGTGTTGACCCTAACATGACTGCCCAGGCGGGAGTGGGGATACGCACAAGTCCCCGGCTGGCGGATTATGTTGCAGATTGGACTCCCTTAGGTGGAAGACTGTCTCCTGAGGCTTCAGATAGGGAAACGGTCTCTCTCTCTATTCGTTGCATATGCTCCGAATGCAGTCACAGAGGGGGAGAGGGAGTGCAGATTCTGTCATCCTGATGGGCGACTTCAATGCACACGTAGGGGCTGATGACCAAACGTGGAAAGGCGTGATTGGGAGGAATGGTGACCCCGATTTAAATGCAAATGGGAGGTGCTTGTTGGATCTCTGTTGCAACAATGGACTTTCCATCACAATCACCTTCTTCCAGCACAGGGATGTCCATAAGTATACCTGGTACAGGGATGCAATGGACCAGAAGTCACGGATAGATTTTGTAATTGTTTCAGCCGACTTATTCCGATCAGTGTTGGATACTCGTGTGAGAAGAGGGGCAGAACTATCAACTGATCAATAGTTAGGCCCGGATCTAAATGTGACATCAGCCTGTAATAACCTCATTCAATCACTACGTGCAGAATTGCTATGCAAAGGCAGCACCCTGGACATGTGAGTTAATAAATATATTTCCTTTTATACTTATTAAAGGAACACTGAAAACACTAATCCACATGATAAATTTGGTTTCCGAAATGTACATCTGAGTCAATAAAATTTATCATGTAGATTAGTGTTTTCAGTGTTCCTTTAATTAGTATACTGGTGTCCACAGTTTCTGGCTTTTGCTGTTTATATTTGTTAGAAAGAACAAATCATACGTCTTCCTTGTTTTGACAACATGAGAATGTGAAAACTTTATTCAGGAGAATAAAGAAACAGAGGGAATACAGAAGAGTTCTTTACAGCAACGCCAACTAGTGGCAAAGTGGTAAAAACAACAAATAAATATATATCTCCAACATCCCCCTGGGTTTGGTAGCCTGTCAGGCCATCAAACCACATTGAAGTCGGCACCAATCATTTTTCAAACGGGGTATCGATTTTGTCAGAAAGTCTGCAATCATTTCGTTTGTGTTGATTCTTTTAACTAGGATTTTTCCTCTCTGCACGGCTTCTCTACATGTTGAACGTCGATGTGTTTGGTACGGTTGTGAAATACTGAGTTCTTTGTCAGATCTACCACTCCCATGTTATCACCATTGATCGTTATTGGTCCTGCCGATTGAAGAATCTCAGTAGAATATTTTCGTAGCCAGGTGGCCTTCTTTGTTGCAGCGGAAAGGGCCATATATTCCGCCTCTGTTGTGGAAGCAGCCACTGTTGGTTGTCGTCGGCTGTTCCATGTTATCGCACCACCAGCTAGGAGAAATACATAGCCAGTTGTTGAACGTCTTGTATCAATGCAGTCAGCAAAACTCGCATCACTAAATCCTTCAATGTTGAGATTGCCATCACGTCGGTACGCCAGCTTAACTTCAGCGGTCCCCTTCAGGTAACGCAGCACTCGCTTCGCCGCTGACCAGTGAACCTGTCCAGGATTCTTGCAGAATTTCGCCAGTTCGCCAACGAAGTGAGCGATGTCTGAACGATGTTCACCACAAGGTCCTTGTGTAACGGCAGCGGCTGGAGGAACATGCTACAGACTTCACAACAATGATTTGGCTCCACGTTCACCTGATTGCAATCACATTGAACATTTGTGGGATGTCATCGAACGATTTGTCAGGTCGTCACCACCAGCATCGTTATAGAGTGCAGTGGAGGCGGCATGGCTTGCAGTGCCTGTAGATGTGTTCCGGGGATTGGTAGACTCTCTTCCACGACAGGTCGCGCCGTTATACGGGTCATAGGGGGCACAACACGCTATTAGGCAGGTGTGCCATGACTTTTGATGAGTGAGTGTATAACAGTAGTTCAACAGCTGCACTCTGAACATTCACTTTCATCTGATTATATGAAAAACCTGGGTAACACAGCTTATGTTCAAGTAAAGATAAGAAAAGAAATCACAATTTTAAAAGCCCAGCTGCAAAGTTTATATAAGAAAAAGTCGCTTGGTATTCTTACTAGTGATAACACTAGTCAACACATATTTTGTAACTATGACCACACAGTGTTCTTAGTGGTTATTTATATGTAGAATCCGAATCTGCTTTTAGATGTTTTCTCTCACGTCACGTTTCCAAGTTATGCACTTCGAGACTTCTATGTTAAAGTAACGGACGTGAAGACAAGCGTCTGCAATGTTAAACTATCCATATTTTGGGGCCGCAAGAAAATTTATCAGGCCCCAAACACTGATAATTTTAAAATGTTTCATTGAAAAAAAAATAGAAATCTGTGCGTGCTAAAGAAATTTCAAAATTATATTCGTATTAAGCAGAAAAAATACTACCAAAAATCACCCACTTGAATTTGGTTAAAAGAAAAATCTTAAATTTTGTTGGCCAGTGTAATTAAACAGAATGAAAAAGAAAGAAAGAAATTTGAATGAGAACAGAAAACAATTACGGAAATTGGAACAAGGTCAAAAGTGTCAAATAAAAATGTCAAAAAAAATATAATTTCAAATGAATTGCTGAAAATACAAATAGACGAAGCCCACTTCAATAAATTGTGGATTAACACCAATTGTGGACCATCAACAAATTCATGACAAGAAAAATTGTTTTCCAGACACAATAACATGCATCTCTTTGTGTAAAAAATAATATAATAGCTTTTTTTAAAATAATATAATAGTTTAACTCTAAATTATTATGAATGTCAAATATGTGACTTGGTCTACTTGTATTTTCAGCAATCCAAATAGCAGTTGGCTGTCTCATAAAAGGTTTGTATTAAATCAAGACCGTGTCATTTTATGGACGTTATTAACTACGGCTTTTATTATCTAAGCGTATATCTCAGATTGATTGGTTATATTCATCAGGTAGATATTTTATGAATCATACAATTAAGAAAATCATTTATATACATTTTGTACTTTGAACGATATTTTTTCACGGAAATAATTCGAAGTCGTCAACATTTACTATTTAAAACAGCATTTGTTGATATTAATCGGTATGTTTCCATTAATCGAGTTAATCTATTAATCATGGTCAACCCTGCCATAGAGGCTCCTGGGGCATCATCCGTCACTGATAATGATAAATGAACTTAATATATATCATTATGATTGTTTGAACGGCTGAAAATACAAATAGACCAAGTCCACTTTCAGAAAACTGTGCTGTGGAGATAAAGACCAATTGTGGGCCAACATCAAATTTTAGGATAAGAAAAATTATATTTTCGAAACAAAATAAAAACCATCTCTTTACTGTAAATCACGATTCCTCATTTTATTAATAACTCTACTTGTATTTTCAGCCATCCGTTTTGAGCCTCGTAAAATTTTCTGTCATCATCGGAAAATTCCTACACAGGTAAATTTTGTATTTAAGAAAATTCATCTTTAAATATGCCATTGGCATTCGCCACACAAGCCACGGTCAACGTGTCTTGTTTTAAAAGAGAAAAGATTCCTATGGGCAGAGTCTGTTCATATTTATTCAGCAAACAAAACTCTCTTTCAGAAGAAAAGAAAAAAACGGTCACAGATGAAAGATTCTCACTTCAGAACTGCATACGACACATCTGCAGATTTAAATTCCAAGAATTGCACCGTAGATATTATTGGAGACCACGAGAAGCGCCGCCTTGAGTTAGGAATCCCTGAGATGAATGCTTCTTTTAAAAAGGATACATTGCGTGGCATATAGTTTCAATACGTGACTGTGTATCATCTCTACTCTAGAGCATTTAAAAATACCTTAATTTATTACAGCGGCTATAAATGTACACTGAGTTAGCAAAACTCACGGGATAGCAAGCACATTGATTGATGGGCATGGCTCACGAATTCACAGGGGCAACGGATTCTGGGAATGGACCATTAGACGTTGTGGGAAGAGCTTGGATAAGTGATTAATCAGAAATGGCACGTCGTCGCGAGTTGACGTCTTTTGAACGGGGTATGATAGTAGGTGCCCGACGCATGGGATGTTCCATTTCGGCAGTGGTACAGGAATTTGGCTTTCCCCGCTCAACTGTCTCCAGGGTGTACCGGGAATAGCTGGATGAAGGCATCACAGTCCACAACAGGCACCATACCGGGTGCCCTGAATGATCGTGACCGGCGACACCTGGGACGAATGATTCAGAGAGACAGGAACGCAACAGTGCAGCAAATCACAGACCAGTTCAATACTGGCCGCACTAGAAACGTCTCTCGGTGGACAATCCGTCGGAATCTGCATGCCCTCGGGTTTGGCAGCCGTCGCCCTACACGGGTGCCAATGCTTACCCAGCGTCGTCGGACACTCCGGCGTGCATTTGCCACCAACCATCTTAGCTGGACTCTGCAACAGTGGCGTAACGTCGTATGGTCAGATGAGTCACGATATCAACTGTACCACGCTGATGGGAGGCACTGTGTGTGGCGCAGACCTCACGAAACGATGGATCCCGTATGCCAACAGGTAGTGGTGCAGGGTGGTGGGGCGTCAGTGATGGTCTGGGGTGCATTTTCCTGGTTTGGAATGGGCCCTCTGGTTATCCTGGACCAAACGTTGAATGGTCCACAGTATCGTCAACTCATCGGAGACCATCTGCACCCGTTTTTGACATTTCAACATCCTGACGACGTAGCAGTCTTTCAAGATGACAATGCTCCACCACATCGCTCCACCACATCGCTCCAATGTCATCCGCGAATGGTTCGAGGAGCATGCAGGAGAGGTCCAACGACTGAGCTGGCCAGCCCGGAGCCCTGACATGAATCCCATCGAGCATATCTGGGATGCTATTGACGTCGGGCTCCGGGCACTGGATCATCCGCCCACGAACGGGCAGCAACTATCTTCGGCTCTGCAGACTATCTGGTGTCAACTGCCTCCAGAAGTGTACCAGGGACTTGCAGACTCACTACCATGCCGTATTGCTGCACTCCACAAGGCCAGAGGTGGCCCGACCAGATATTAAGTAACTATCCCATGAGTTTTGCTAACTCAGTGTATACAATTTTATTTGAACCCTGTATTAACGACATTTACTATCGATGAGTATTTAAAAGTTTTATTAAATATTTTATTATTTATACCATATAACAATTAGGAGCTGTTATAATAATCTTATAAAAATTACAACAATTCTTACTATTTTATATTATAATTAATATCTTATCCGTGCCGATTTAAACTATTATCGAGCGCCTATCTCCGAAACTAATGATTGCATTTGCGCATAAATTGGAACGATTATCGGGCTACGCATTTCTCGTAAATTGTCTAATTTTCGAAAAGATAACTGACATAGAACTCGTTTTTAGCCCATGTGTTGCGAACAAAATTTGACGTCATCACATTTCAAAATCATTTTTCTCGAAACGTATGCCCTCTATTAAAAAAACTTCCAAGAACATTTTCGTCTTATTTTATCTTTAGGAAACGATTCTCCAAGCAGCGCCCAACATTAAATTTACACCCTTATTTATCTCCAAGCGTATTTATTATAGTCAGATAACTGAAAATTTTAGAGGACAAACGTTTGTGAAAATACTTAATATTAGAAAGTAGCAGAGCTATGGAGAAAAATTTATGTCAGTACCTTCACGAGTACGATTTACAAAGATTTCATTACCAATTGTAGAGGGTTTTTATCGTAATAGAACTCTTCTCCCCTATGAATCGTTAAATCAAAAGCTATCAAACGAGATTATTTATTTATCAAGGCAGGAGCTTCAGCTTCGTGCAAAACTTCATTGCTATCATTTATGCCCTTCACAGAAAATGTCCATGTGATCGGGAGCGGCATCGGCAGAGCTGATGCATCACCGCTTTTGACGCTTCATGCTTTTATGCATCCCTTATAATTTGCTCATCATTATCTGGTGGAATAGTGCGCTTAGAATCTCGCTCGAATAAAATATGTTTGTATATTTTATGCCCACATGACAATGAGTAAATATGTGTAGTTTCTCACCGTTACATTATATAATTAACAAATGTGAATTAAAATCTAGGAGTATAAATAATGCTCTGAACGCGTGGATTTTATGAAGAGAATGGAACAGCAAACTTTTGGAGATATTCAATTTCAGATATATACTCAGTGATTTATGGGACATTAGCGTTGAATTATAGGAAATATTTCTTTTAAGTTTCATTAAAGAAATACAAACTACAGTATTGTAAAGCTGAAAAAGTTTTTAAAACTAAAACATTTTTTTAAAGTTGTAAAATCCTTATATAGGTAAAGCGAAAAAAATCCCTGTGTCAGCAATCAAATTTAAACAATATAACTTACAGCACATACAGCTTCTTTATACTAGCTGCTATCCCCGGCGTTGCTCGGGCTCTTTTTTGATGAAATTTTGCAATATCTGAATATGAATATAAAGTAGGGGAGACCGAAGCAGGTTTGGTACAGAGGTAGGTTTACACATTCCCTAAAGCTCACTTACATTTTCGGAGCGCAGTGTCGGAGCTCAACGTTTTCGAGTCGAGGAGAAGCATTACAACCGCCATGTACGAGGGGCGTTCAAACTTTTGACTTCGCTCACTCAGCTCTTTACCGACGAGAATGTAAAACCATTGTCCTCTAACTCCTCCGACATCACTTGACCAAATTTTGCTCAATTAATCCTATTAGGACATAGATGGTTTTGAAGTATTTTCAGAAAAATCGATCAAGCCATTGAGGTATAATAACCAGAAAAAGAATTTTCTCTATGATTTGCTATAGAGAAAATCACGCGCTAAGAAAATTTTCTTTTTTTCCTCTAAAATACATTCAACAATGAAAAATGAAATGTAAACTATAGAAAAGCGCGCCAAATAGAATTTTTTCATTGAATATACGGCGAAGCCCTGTTCAATTTTTTGCAAAATGGAAAATCAAAAATATTTGAGAAGAGATAACGTCATAACTCAAACTTAACAGTTAAAACATTTTTTGTTTATTTTAGTTTATTGCATTTCTCCTATTAATTTATATCGGCCTCGGTGGCTCAGCAGGTTGCGTGATCGCCTCTGATGCCCGAGTACGCGGGTTCGATCCCGGCCGAGGACGACGAGGATTTTTCAGGGGTAAATCCTGAGATCACGCACTTCCTTCGGAAGGGAAGTAAAGCCGTTGGTCCCGTGTAGTCGTTTGCCGGCTGCACGTTAAAGAACCCTTGCGAGGCAAAATTTGCGGCCCCTATAACGCCGTCCTGAAATGACCATAGCAGTTGAAAAGGACGTTAATACCAAACAAACCAAACCTATTAATTTATCAATTTCAAACAGATTATGCCGCCACGACTACGTCGAAGAGGCAACATATGAAGGCGAACAGCACACAGGCACATGCAACGAGGAGAGCTCAAGAGTCACACGTTGTCACGGATGCGACTGTAAATATTGTTCAAATTGCTGAACAAAACGACCGGCGATTGGCTAGGAAGTTTAATGCGGAATTGAATGCAATTGAGTACAAATCATGCACAGTTTGTTTCGGTTTGTTTTTATTAATGTCGTCATATCTGCAACTCCTGTAACAAATATCCAACAAAATATACCATTGGTAACAACCTGCAGCCTATGCCAGTTCCAGAAGAACTGAGTGGTTTAACAAAAATTGAGCAATTATTAATCGCAAAAACTAATTATGAGAGCGGGCACATGGTCATCGTTACCCTCCGACTAATCAACTCACTCAGCTCTTTTTTGCAAGTGCCCGTTGGCACCCGTTGCACACCTAGTATAAAATCTCACTAAAGTAAGATTCATCGAACCTACAAGAAATAAAACACACACACACACACCAATTATTTCTCAATGAACTCAATGCATTATTATAATTATCCTGTTATTGCTTATCCTGTTAGACTGTTCTTTTGCGGTTATTTTTAAGTCGATTGATAGAGTTGATTGTTAACCTTATGAACAAAACTTAGAGGCTTAGTTTTAACCAAAACATGGGGTAGATTTACACACAGTTTGAGGCCATATAAAAAGTCAAAACCTGGAGAACAGTGGATACAATGCACAGAGTGTAAGAAGTGGGCACATGGTCAGTGTATTACAACAGGTAATTCAGTATATTTTGTATCCTGCAAATTTTTATTTGGTAATATCTGTAATTGCATTCTGTATTTGAAATGTGTGTATCCTGATTCATTTGTACTCACTGAATTAAACGAATTAATAAATATTTCAAATTGTTTGGATTTTATTTCTAACTAGCTGTTTTACCCGGCGTTGCGCGGGCTCTTTTTTGATGAAATATTGCAATTTCTGCGTGTGAATTTTCAGAAAAAAAGTTCACATGTAAAAAACTTAGAAAAATGTTTGCAAAAATTCATGTTTTAGATTCTGCTGAAGGGCCGTATTTGGAGACGCCATCAAATTTTTTTTCACACATTGGTATTGTTCGTCTTATCTTACTGGCAATGATACGTATCAGTAACTTACCTTAAGTCGATATACTCTAATGACAAATGTCTGGACGTTTAATCAATATCATATAGTGGTTCAATGTTGTCTATCTTATTTTTATTTATACCGCAATATTCCCTTCTATTTTTAGATTTACAACTGATAATTATAATTTCTTATCCGCTAACAATGCTCTCAGTAACAAATCTAACTATCATCTATTGAAAAACCTCCTTCCGTTTTGGCATAACTTATCAAGAATACAATATAACAATGCAATAATGAATATGAAATCTTAATATTCTTTATTTAAGATAAGATGAAAAAATTGGAAAATTGAAAAAATGAAAATGCTTAGTTTTAAAGAAGGGACAGATTAAAGGATTCTATATGAAGGAAATTAACACAAGTACTTATCAATAAGTGAAATTAAATAAAGGATTGATTAAATACGCGCGCATGAAATTTAGTCTAAGCAGTCTAAGCGTTTCACTTAAATCTAGAGGTCTGACCTTGAATAGATTAATGAGGGATAATTGCTGAGCAACGAATCAATGCTGTCTGTTACACTTAGTTTATTTACGCAAATGAGAGTTCTTACAGCTACACCTGCGATAAGAGCTCTTTCTTTGTCACTCATTCGTCGTACAATGATGTCGCCGATACACTTCGCTTTCACTCACTTATGCACACTCTTGAAGCACAAATACACTTTTCTGCTCAGATGACCGACGTTTACAAACCGATGACCGCTGGCTTCGTTCTGGACTCAAGTCGATCTCCACCCGTTGCTCCGGTGTGGCAATGCTTTGCACCCACAGATATCGCTTACACCCTTTATTTGCATCACTGCTCGCCCACTCATAACTTCAGTCTGTTAGCTTTTCTCTCACTGTCGTTCGTTCATTAGCACAATCGCATCTGTTCCCGCATCGTAACTATTCTCCCGTTGTATGCATGAATGTTGACCTTAATCAATCAGTCTTCATGTTGACAGTTACTTAAACACTAACTCGCATAGTTGCATGTAAATTACCAGCACTAAATTTCTGCTTCTGCTCACGTTGATTGCTGTCGCCGTACTTTTGTTTTTCACTCTTGACCCGCTCAGCATTCGCTCTTACCCTAGCCCCCTTTTATTAAGCACAAAACCGTCCCAACAATCTAAAGGAATGAAAGAGTGATAGTCAAAGTGGAAAGAGATTCTTGAGCTCAAAAACAAAGTGCGCACTTTATTTAACTCAGTAATTAACTCATTATTAAATTTTTTGAGTAATGTCAGGTAGACAGTGCTCTTCCTCTTGCATTGAAGGTCAAGTGTGCACAATTTTATCAACATCGGAATAAAACTGTAGATTTGTATAAGAGACAAACAAATAAATATACATACATACATACTGTAGCGTGCTCCAATTTCCGACACGCCCAGCCATTTATTAAATGAAGTGATCCCTCCTCTAAACAATTAACCCCTTCCTCCTCTAAGTTAGGACCGCTCCAGAACCACTAGGAAACAAAGACCCCTGAAATTGTTAAAAAAAAATCCCTTTTTAGAATTAATTAAGGGTGGAATAAGTTTAATTTTATTGGGGTAAAAATCAAAAACGACTTTTAGTGGGAAAAGTATTTTTAAGTGAATGGTTAACAACCCCTAAATTCCCTGAGGGGGAATAACGCAGAAATAAAACCCTACTAAAATTTAACCCCTACAGTAAATGTTTAAAAATAATGAGAAAGAACTAACAAGTTCCAAACAAATATTTCTTTTATTACAATAAAAGAGTAATGCCAAGAATGAAATTCCTTCCCAAACGGTAAAGTAATAACAAATTCACTGATCTAAGAGAATAATCATATCGAAGACAATCGGATGATGAGACGAACAAATCGGGTCGACGAAACGGTATAAGACAAACAATAAAGCGTGTTCATGTAATCATCTCAGTTTCATCACAGCCGTCATCCAGGTGAAGGTTAATCCAAGTGATACCGTTCATGAGGCAGTCCGAAACTCAATAGATCCTAAAACGTCTTGGGAAAAGCTAGCCGATCGGGAAGCAGGGCATTACATATATACACTTGGAAGTAAAAAAAAAATTAATTTGAAAAGAAAAGACATGATGAAAAGTTGAGAACAAAAAAAAATAAATGATTTAAATAAAAGCAAGGAAAAAGATTAACTGAACAGAATACCAGGGACCTCTGAAGTGACGGAGAGGGAAAAAGGAGATCACAACGACACACTTAAAAGGTAAAACAAACTGACAATAGGATAGGGGCAAAGGGCGAGCAGCATTTGACAGGGGCAAAGGGCGAGTCGGGGTTAGGTTGCTGGGCTTGATACAACGGATAAGTTCGAAGCACAGGCTCACACAGAGTGAGGACGGAAACGAACACTCAGACAGAAAGGAGGTCCTGAAAAAAAAGAATTAACGAAAAAACAGTTGTAAATAAAAAACTATATCAGTAATTGTAATAAAAGGAACATCAAATTCCCATAGTAATACAGAAAAATAATAAAAGAAAAATATTTTTAATATCATTGTCCCAAAAGGTTAAGTTTAACGTTCCAATTCATAACAAGTAACTATCAACATCTCATCTATAGGCTTGGTGAATCGGAATCGGACTACGCATGAAGGTGTTGAATTTCACGATGGATGAGCTGTATTATTCAAGAAAGCCAACTGGCGACTGCAGCGTGCGGGTCCGTGAACACGCATGTGGAACGGCTTAGCTCAAATCTTGTTCTGTAGAAAAGAAACTGAAGAAACAGTGAACATGAACGAAGTGGACATTGGTTTCACCGTCAGCCGTTAACCTGAATATCCAGAGAATCCCATGACAATGCACCAACGGAAATATCGACAAATAACGACAACTGACGATGGCGAGTTTTCATGCAATAGATCGTTCACTAAGGCCTTAATTCCATTTCCTTAGAGTGGGGAAAATAACTGGAAAAACGGTTGACCAACCTGTTAGGTGCAGATCCAAGTCAAACAGAGCGAAGTTCAATAACGACATTTCGGCTGTGGAATGAGGAGAAAACCCGGCTCAATAACCGAAACCATGGAACATCAATATCTCTGAAGACAAACCTAAGCTGGGAGCCCGTCAAATTGGGTAAGGCAAACGGAAATTCTCATCACGCAGTAGTGTTCTAAGCTGTCCAATTGGGAGGAGTATGTAGACTCGGAGCTAAATCCAATAATTTAGTCGACTTCATCATCTAGCTGGTAAATCCCATTTCAAGTTCTTTTGGCTGTGTAGCAATCTACATCGAGAAATTCCGATTCTGGACAAATGTGGATTGTCAGGTTCTATCTATAGGACCGGCTTGTTGTGCTGTTGTCCCATCCGAGGCTGACGACCGATTTCTTGCTTTCTAATTTTTTTTT
>JAHWFO010017867.1:0-13760 GCA_023313115.1 Rhysida immarginata | reverse complement strand
TTCAGTAGATTTTTCCGTTATCGCCAGCAAACACAAAAACCCTCTTCCTCTTTATACACTGATTGGAAGAAAGTAATTGAACACCTCGCACAGTGCGTTTATTTGCTTTTATTGATAACAGCTAATATCCTTTCGGCCCCCCTGTTCAGAGGGGGAAGCAAAATAATATAATATTTAAGGGGTGATACTTTAAAGGAAACCCCGAAACTTAAGAATGAACGTGGCTCGTTAAAAGACTTTTATTTTGGTTTAAAAAAATGCAATGTTTATTTATAAAATATCAAAAATATTCTATACAAAAGAATGTTCTATACAATATGATTTAATTGAGGAATAGGCATTGCGATCTCAATTACAAAAGAAAAAATATTTCTCGGAATAAAATAAAGAAATACTTGAATGTACGTTAAATATAGCAAAACACTGTAACGAGAAATATTAATCGCTACATTGAGCGAATTAACTTTAAATATAAAAAAGAATTGAGACAGAGCAATTCCTTATAAAGAATAAGGAAAAGAAATTTCAAATTCCCATTTAATGTATAAAGAAAGACTGCGAAATAATAATCAATTATTAATGGGGAATAAAAAATGAAATTGTGCAGCATGGCGTCCCTTGTGCGCGTAATTGTTGAAATAGCATTAAAAGAAATTTCATTATTACCTTATGGGGTAACCCGCAAAACAATGCTGCTCGATAAAGAACCATGGCTGCCGCGAGAAAGTGAGAAATTCAATAAGAAACTAAACATCGAACGGCAGGGTAAGAGGAATTCGCAGAGCATTGGAATGAAAATGATAAATGGAAGTTGAACGCCATGCTGCAGGTTAGGAAGGACGTAGAGGACCAGAAGGAGGGACGACTGGTCAAGCTAGAATTGGTCTGTCTGAAATTAAAAAAAAAACAGTAACCACGGAAAGAACATCAACAATAGTGGGACACACATCCTCGTGATCACGAAAATTATTGGCGAGGGACAACTAGCTGCAGACAGTGATAATCACGTGGAGATTTTTTAATTAACATTTATTAAAACAATTTATACTCAACAATCACTGTTTGCAAAACTATAAAAAAAACTTAAAGAATAGAAAAAATAGAATAATTAATTATAAATAAAATTATATCTATTTTTTACATAAAAAATCTGAGTTTTCCCAAACACCCCCTCTGGCTGCAATCACGGCGGCCACTCTCCGGGGCATGCTTTCCACAAATGTACGTATGACCCCCCCAGGAATCTCCCGCCAAATGTCCCGTACAGCCGTCTACAGTTCAGGTAGTGGTTTGGGGAGTGGGCTACTACTCCTCAACCGACGCTCGACTTCATCCCACAGATGTTCGATGGGATTCAGATCGGGGCCCTGGACTGGCCACTGCATGCGTTCAACATTATTATCGGCATACCATTGCAGGGTATGAGCTGCAGCATGTGGCCTGGCATTGTCGTCTTGGTACAGACATGGCTCTAGACCGTAGGTTTGCCAAAGGGTTGGGAAAACGGAATTGTCCAGGATGGTAGTGTAGTCCGTAGCCCTCATGGTGCCTTCCACCTTCACTACCGGGCCTACGCCATACCACGAAAAACAGCCTCACACCATAATTCCTCCTCCGCCGAACTTCACTGTTAGGATGATACACTCAGGAAGGAGCCGTTCTCCAGGTAAACGCCACACCTAAACTCTGCCATCCGATCGAAACAATGTGAAACGGGATTCATCGCTCCAGAGAACACGTTTCCAGTCCTCAACGGTCCAATCTTTGCGTTCCCTGGCCCATTGCAGTCTGTTCGTTTTGTTCGCCGGTGTGACTAGCGGCTTGTGGGCCTCCTTTCGGAGGGTCTTGGTGGATACGTGACATCCAGATGCCTGCTGGAATTCTCCGGCGATGGTGGTCATCGTCGAACGTGAGTTCTTCCGTATCTCCCGCTGCAGCACCCGACGGTCCCTGTCGGTCAATGCGGGTGGACGACCAGGCCTTGGTGCATTCGTACAATGTCCATTGGTCCTCTACTTCTTCAGCACATAGGCCATTGTTGATTTCGGTGGTTCCGGCTGCTGGCAATCTCTCGTATGGTTGCGCCTTGGAGCGACATTCCAACCAGAACACCTTTTTCGAACTCTGTCAGCTCCGCCTGTCGCGGCATGATGCTTCAGTTAGAGTTAATGGTGATGTCTGATGACTATCTTTGCATTTCCATATAGTAGTGGCACGTGTGGTAGCGGAAAGGTCCATTTTTTGCCGGATGGATGGGTGTCCAATTACTTTCTTCCAATCAGTGTAAAATAGTCGGGAAGACCGGGGCTGGTTTACACACTTTTTTATTATTAAGTAGCGGAAGAATGGAGCTACTTATTGTTTTTACAATGTCCGTCTGTCCGTCCGTCCGTGCGTTCCCTTCATAATTTCCGCATTTTTTGAGATAGAAGGTTGAAATTCGGAATCTTGCTTACTATGTGTGTGCACCTTCACTATTTAGTTTGGTTTTGATTGGCCCACTGCGGTCGGAGTTTCGGGGGCGGAAATTAGAGGGGACCAAAGGTCTACGCGTATTTATGCATATAAAGGAGTGAAATTCGGTATGCAGATTTCTCTAAGCAAATTCAACGTCACTGTAAAGTTTGAGCCAAGTTGCCCCAAAAGGGTCGGAATTGTGGGGGTGGCAATCACCTGGTCTTCAGAAATTTATGGCAACATATAGGGTGTGATATATCATTCAATCGGAAATGATGAGAAAGGATAGAAGATAGGGTTCTTTTAGAATTTCTAAATATAAGGTTCGAGAAAATCAATTTTTGATGAAAAAAATGGGAAGTTAAAAAGTGCAGATGAAGGAATAAAAAAATAGATGAACTCAGGGCTTCCGCTACTTTCCTTTACCTTCCTCGGGAAGCTTAATTTCTTGTTATTTTTGTAGTTTTAGTAATAAAGCAATTTCAATAAATTTTCTTATCCATTCATTAGTTAACCTTTAAGCTACCGTATGGTGCCTTTAACTTACTTTAAATTTATATTATTTTCAAATTAAAAGTAGCCGGGGCAGGTTTGGTTGGTTGGTTGGTTTGTTTGGTATTAACGTCCTCTTCAACTGCCATAGTCATTTCAGGACGGCGTTATAGGGGCCGTAAATTTTGCCTCGCAAGGGTTCTTTAACGTGCAGCCGGCAAACGATTACAAAGGTTTGGTTTGGATTGGTTTCTTTGGTATTAACGTCCTATTCAACTGCTATGGTCATTTCAGGACGGCGTTATAGGGGCCGCAAATTTTGCCTCGCAAGGGTTCTTTAACATGCAGCCGGCAAACGACTACACGGGACCAACGGCTTTACTTCCCTTCCGAAGGAAGTGCGTGATCTCAGGATTTACCCCTGAAAAATCCTCGTCGTCCTCGGCCGGGATCGAACCCGCGAACTCGGGCATCAGAGGCGATCACGCAACCTGCTGAGCCACCGAGGCCGATCGATTACAAAGGACCAACGGCTTTACTTCCCTTCCGAAGGAAGTGCGTGATCTCAGGATTTCCCCCCTGAAAAAATCCTCGTCGTCCTCGGCCGGGGTCGAACCCGCGTCCTCGGGCATCAGAGGCGATCACGCAACCACTGAGCCACCGAGGCCGATCCGGGGCAGGTTTACACAATGCTTATTGTATGTATCCACACATTTAACATAATGAAATATAAGCTTATTATTAGAAATATAATTCAAATAATTTGTAATATTTATTACTTAGTTTAATTCGGCGATTACAAGAGAGTCAGAATACACGCATTTCAAATACAGGATACAAATACAAATATTACGAAATAAAAAGGTACAGGATACAAAATATACTGACTTACCTGTTGTAATACAGTGATCATTTACCCACCTCTTACACAGTGTGCATGGTACACATTGTTCTATAGATTTACACACATGACAAATAAAACCTTGCATTACAATAATAAGTCATGGCAATACAGTAATTCCTGATGAACATTCAGCATAATCATCTATCTCTTATCATATCATCTCGGCTTCTTAAGCCGAAAAGATAACCATGCAAGTTTCATTGTACACACCCTTGAAAAAAAAAACTAACATCCCACTCGCGGGCACCATTACTTGCCTAGGCAATCACTGCATGTAAATTGCCTACCATGTTTCAGTCATCACACAAAAAGGTTAATTTGCATTAGGACAATGCCAGCAAATAAGATAAGATGACTGTGGTATCTCACCAATATTCCACGATCATTATTAAGACATAACATGCCAAGTTTAAAGCAACCTTCACATTAAAAGGCAAAGCATCATATTCAACATTACATAGGGCAAAATTAAAATTGATAGATTGATTTAATACTGATTGTGTATCAGTTCATAAAGAGGAGTACAATTGCAAAGCTAATAACCCACTGGTTACATTAATAGTTCTCATTGAAACAAAATTATCATCACAATCATTGTGTTCATAAACAATAAATCATTACTGTAATGGCATGTTACACAAAGCCATAATGCAACAAAAACCCTAAGCCATATACTGTCATTAAAATTGCAAGGCCATCCATAGCAACAAATAAAACAGATAAAATGATTATTAAAAAATACATCACTCAGACTGGTATATCATCAATCAACATACCTGTAGACTGCCACGCCAAGGGGCAGTATGGAAGTAGATTACTGTCTTCAGAGAATATATGAATAATGACCGTTAAATCAAAACCATTTCATTGGTTACAATTAATGTAGATAACCAGAGATCGCATACATAAGTGCATTTTTAATCCGAACATTTTACATATAGATGCAATTGACAGAAATATCTCAAGATTACATTGAGATATAAAATAAAAATAAATGTTACAGATACTTTTAATGCATCATGCTAAAGACGACTTTTAATTTGTCTTGGGATCCGTAGAAAAGAAAGGGGTTCCTCACCCACAGCTGTCATTACATCAAAAGTCTATGTCTGCTCCATGAAGTCATCTGCTTCTTCCAACAACAGGAGAAGTAATAATAATTAAAATTAAGTTGCCAAACTTAAGTATCAAAATTTCAGAATCCATGCATCCTATCTCAGTACAGTCGCTATAAGCAGTCAATTTGATTGTTACGGTCCTTTATCACAACAATACATTATTATGTTAAAATAGTTAGAAAATAAGCTTCAAAAAATAAATACTCTGTTTAAGTTATTTTTATATCTATGTAATTCATATAAAAAAAAACGAAAAGAAAAAGCAACAACTGACAAGACATGTCACACTTTCATGCTGAATCAACAATTCTTTCATGTCAGTCTCTTTTGACGGGTCAATGGAGAGGGTCTCCTTTTAGTTCACTAACAAGCAAAAGTTCAAACAAATGGCGAAAGTTGTGTGTTTCTTTGTGTGTTTGATGGTGTGTTTGTAGAATGTTTGTGTTGTGTTCTTTAATGTGCTCTTTAATAATGTATCCCTTTAACAACGTTTCCGAGGAAAGACGGCACTCCGGAGCAGGAGTGACAGCAGAAGTCACAGAGATGGCACCCTTGCGGCCTGCAGCGGTTCGAGCAGTCGAATTGACTTGAAGCTCACGCCAGACCGATTCCTACGCTAAGGACTTAGAAATCCATCTGCTGGTTTGTCCACTACTCATGCACAGAATCGCTGCTTTCGCCACACAAGTATTGATAATCCTAGTTATTTGCTAATCTCTGAGAAAAGAAGGATATGTACAAGTATGATGGAGTGATATGAGCCTGACGTCTATGTGACTACTATAAATTCGATTCAGTCACTAAATTTATTATACCAGTTTTAAGGAATGCGCAGATAAACAGTTACAAAATTCTTTTGTAAATGACTGATGTTGATGGAAATAAAATTTATTTTATTCTTGAAATCCCGTAATTTGTTTGAAGTATTAAATTTAAGAAAAAAATATAAAGTTGTTTTATTGTGTTCGAGTTATTTTTTTTGAGCCAGAAATCAACAAATCTAATGTTGCACCTTGGGTAATGCAAAAATCTTGGGCAAACAAGCAAGCAACCCTTCCCCCAACCTTAAAAAAAAAACAACCTTACCTTCGTTTCGGATTTATTTATTTGGCATTGAGCAAGTTGCATTCAAAATCTTTTAATCTTAATTATAATATTAGAAATTATAGAAATCTTGACAGTTAATATTCTCTTTAGAAATACATAATTAAACTAATGTGCATTTTATTTTGAAAGTTCGAACATCGAACCCTGGACAGGTGGCAAACACAATGATATCTATACAGGAGTTGTATAGATATCATTGGGTAAACATCACTGAACAAATTTTCTATGGCGACTGATGTATTAAATAAATATAAGTTGTAAGTGCATCAAAATAATTCCCAATTTGGTTTAAAATGTTTTAAAATAACAAGAAAACATTTCTACAGTTCGAAATCAATAAATCTTCTATGACAGAGCCGGCCAGGTAGCCGAGCGGGCTAGGGCGTAGGCTTTCTAGTTCTCGAGTCCGCCTGGCCGTGGGTTCGAATCCCGCCGTGGGCATGGATGTTTGTGTTTGTCCCGGGCTGCGTACAGATATAACTTGTGTAAAAGGCGCAAAATGACCTTAGTAGTCGACGCCTAAATTTCTAGAACCCCCTTCTATGACAGATTTATTAAGATCAAGTACGCCATTCCTGATCGGTAGATTGGCCATATCAAGATGTCGCCATATGGAATCCTTTTCTTTGCATGTGAGGTCCATAAACCTGCAATTAAGATTAAGCGCAAGGATGCGTGAATGTAAAGATGGGGTTGAAGAGGTAGGAATGTCAAGACTATCCAGCCCTTCTTAAAACGAGTGAATGTGGTGTTTCCAAGAATTATTAACAATGACCAGGCAATGATAGAACTTTCTGTTGGCTTGGCAATAGAGGATAGCGTTCAGTGACGTGCGAACTCGAGAAGCTCTAACGGACACTGCAAATGGAGGCTGTAGAGGTTCAAGCTCAAACGGATACTGAGCGAGAGGCACGTCGAACAGCAAATGCCCTTCAACATACAAGTCAACGTGACCAAGAGTCGGCTGTGGAACAGCAGCGCCGTCGTGCGGAAGATGTGGAAGACATCAGCCCATTGATATTTACACAGCTCCTTATAGATAGCATTGCATCAGCTTCAACGTGATCAAGAAGACGAACAGCAGCGAGCTGCCAGGCTTGCGAGAGACGCACAGCGACATGCTGTGCCTAACCTGGATGACCCAGAGCATTGAATGCAGCGACGGGAGTATCAGGCCGAGCGTCAGCAACGCCTTATCGATCGACACGGACGCAACTCATACAGCTACCAGCAAGAATTACAGTTGAGTAATTCCTCCCTATAACTACTACGACAACTACACCCATTCAGTAAAAGCTCTTTCACACCAAGCGCAAGCGCTAACGTTTGCGCACGCTTCCATTATAGCTTTCACCCTTTTGCGCCGTGTGGCTGTTCAAACCTAGCATTAATGCGGCACAAAGTTAACGCGGAGACATGAAGCGTAAACGCTTTGACTTCAATTATGTTCAACATTTTTTGGCCACGCCAGCGTTGGACATGCGCAGTTGGACTTTCACTTTATTTTGCAAATGACGGAAGAAAAGATAGACGTAGTTCTTATGCAGTGTATGAAAAGAACATATCGTCCTTTTAACATGATAATATTTTAAGGCTGGACATCTATCTACAAAAAATGTGATGCGAAAACCGCCACCAAAAAGTATTACGGAAACAGTTCTCCATTGTTGATGCCACGTTTAACCATTGTTGGAGCCAGCTTGAATCATACACTGAAAAGACACGTGACCATTGTTGTCTGAGCAACAGTTTTTATTAGCACACTAGCAGAGGTACCCAGCCGAAGCCAACGAAAAAGACAGACCTCGGAGCCGAAAGGTCACCTGACCATCTGGGTCCGAACAATCGGAAAAACACTCATTCTTTACATCCAAGTTGGAGACAATGAAGATTGGATTGTTGTTCGGACCCAAATGATCAGGTGACTTTTCCGCTTCGAGGCCTGTCTTTCTCGTTGGCCTCGTACCCGGCGTACTGAGCACATCGGTTCGGGTCTGCGCGTGCTCTAAACGTTAATGAGATGGTGCGCGTGGAGGATGTACGTGAATGACGATTATTGAAAGGGCAGAACGGTCTCTAAATCAAAAGTATTTTATTATTCGTACGGAGCTTATTATTTATTACGATAATTTGAAAAAGAATTAACTTTTTTACACTCTGTTTTCGCCAACCCATTACTATGGGACAGAGCACGAACAAGTACGAACGTGAGATAGCCGGAATAGATACGTGCTCTAATGGCACGTGCTCTAATGGTACCATTATAATACCCCGCTTAACAATTTCCTATCATCAGATATGGCATGTATAATATATCATACAAATCGTCACGACGTCTCATGAAAGAATATATATATAAAAAATAGTGATAGCAGATATTGGTCTAGTGGCACGTGCATTTCTCATGAATGAATATAACGCATAAATAACGATAGTGTGAATTGTTTAGTAGTACGTGTTTTAATGGTACCATATGGTACTGTTGAAACTTTCAATGCTAAGATATGGCATGTAATATATAAAACAACTCGTGACAACGTGTCATGAGTGAATATAACCAGTAAATAATGATAGTGGGAATTGATTAAGTAGCACGTGTCCTAATGGTACCATATGATATCATATGATATCACATGGTACTGCTTGAATTTTTAATGCTGAGATATGGCAAGTAATATATCAAACAATCGTAACAACGTGTCATGAGTGAATATAATCGGTAAATAATGATAGTGGGAATTGGTTTATTAGCACGTGCCCTAATGGTACCATATGTTACCGTTGGAACTTTCAATGCTAAGATATGGCATGTAATATATCAAACTACTTGTAACAGCGTCTTATTAGTGAATATAACGCGTAAATAATATAGTGGGAATTGATTTAGTAGCACGTGCCCTAATGGTACCATATGGTACCATATGTACTGTTGGAACTTTCAATGCTAAAATAAGTCATGTAATATATCAAACAACTCGTAACAACGTTCCATGAGTGAATATAACGAGTAAATAATGATACTGACAGTTCGTTTAGTAGCACGTGTTCTAATGGTACCATTTGATAGCATTAGTTACTGTCTGAACTTTTAATGCTAAGATATGGCATGTCGTATATCAAACAACTCGTAACAACGTGTTATGAGTGATATAACGCGTAAATAATGATATTCGGAATTGCTTAGTAGTACATGTTTTAATCGTGCTATATATTACCTTTGGAAACTGTCAGTGTTAAGATGTGGCGTGTAATATATCAACCAACTCCTTACGAGTTGTTAGACCTATTGTTATCCATAGCTTATTTGTATCAAGAGCATATTGCTGTTAGGCTTAATAGTATCTAAAACTAAATGCTGTGAGACATATTGCTAATTAGTAGTAGTTAATCGCTTGCTTCAATAGTAGATGGTAACGTAGAAACACTTTAGTAATTGAATATGAAAAAATAATATTTGCTTGCACATAATGCTTCACCAATTGAGGCTCACTTCGTTTAACATTATGTGGGAATGCCTACAAATTAAAAAAAAATTTATTTGTTCGAATATACAAAGAATAACTTCACTCTCCATTTAACCTTTCAGTTCTTCAAGTTTATTTGTTTAAATTCTCTCTATACATTTGTTTACATAAATAGTAATTTACAATTTAATTTTCATATTTATATATTTTTTCTAAAGTGTTTTAAAATGTTGGTTAAGTCTATATAACCAGAACACGAAAATGTGCTCCCTTTATCTGCTTTGGCGGTAAAATTATTCTTGTTTAAATCTTTACTACAGAGATATTATGAAATATATTAATGTGTGGCAGCAGATAGCGCAACTATACTTCGCTCTCTTACCTAGCCATGTAATGGCCTACTGTTTTGTTTTCAGCGTTTTGAATGAAGTCTAATGAACCCTAGTGTATTGGAATAAACTTATTTCCATTACAATAAATGTATTTTATATTTCACAATTTAATTCATAATTTATTATTTTGAAACATTTAGATCTTTTGATGATTTTTGAAGTCTTCAACTTATCTATAATTTACGCCCTGGTTATATAATTTCTAAGTACTTTGAAGTGCTTAATTTATTTTTACAAATTCCTTCTCTCTATAGTTAAGAATAACTTTCCGGCTAAAAAGAGCGTTACGGGTGAATAATTTTAATTTTTCGTTATACAAAATACACTCTTTTTATTATTTTAGATACTGCAAAAAGCTTACACGTGCCATGTTTGTTGTCGCGCATTCGATTGTGACCACAGACGCGAGTAAAGAGAGGAACCTTCAGTATAGACACTATGTTTACTCGACATTTCGATAGACTCGATACTCGTGCTTATATTCCATACTTCAGTTATTATAAGCCCTTATTCAGTATTACCGATGTACAAGATTCTGTAGAATCGTCCATTGATAAATAAATAAAAGGTTTATGTACTGTATAAAATATTTATTTATTTGTTGCATCTAAAAACATTATCATGATTCAATGTTTCGGGTTGCAGATTCGAAACTAAGTCATCCTTTTTTATATGATAAATCGAATAATGGATATAGAGACACTATAGTTGATAATTAAAACTCAACGTTTCTTTTCCTCCATTTCTTTTCAACAAGTTACTGATTATCAGGGGCGTAACCAGGATTTTACAAGGAGAGGTTCGATGGGAAGGGGGGGGGGGGATATAATGTAAAATAGTTTTTTAGTAGAAACAAAGAAAAACAAATAAACAGATCAAGGAAATAAAAGGGGGTTTGGTTCCCCCTAGTTACGCCCGTGCTGATAATCACGGGAAGATTCAGCGGAACGTTGAACGCTTAAAGAAAAGAGATCAACGCCTTCGTTTGACGTTGGCTTGACGCTTGATGACGTTATGTTTTGCAGCGCATATTTTTACGCTGTGCGAATGATTTGCGGCGTTAACGCTTGCGCTTGGTGTAAAAGAGCCTTAAGACATCAACTCCCTCCATAAGAGGATGTCACTACTGTGTTGCACAGAGGTGGCAAGGTGAGACGGACACGATTTGATGCAATAGTGGTCAAGCAGTAATAGAAGGGCCCTACTACGCCAGGTTTTCGAGCGCCATGCTTTTATTGGCGATATCCGCAAGTACAACAACGCGTTCTCGTTTATTTCAATGGGTGCTTCTGGCAGGACAGGAGATCGTGCAAGACAAGATGAAGGCGCCATGACCGGCGGTGTCTGGAAGCACCTACTTGGCTTTGGGTTGAGGCCCACGAAAATCTGTCTCAAGTTTTACACTCGCTTTCAGCTGCCCGGCCTCTTTATCTAATAATATCAAATTCGACAAACCTTTGTCTGTGCCGACAATTAAATTTATTACAACAATTCCAACAAAGTAACTGAAAATAAATTTAAAAAAATATATTTTTTTGAAAATACCACATACACAAATTAAAACTCACAGATGGGGGAACTATACCACGTGATCGAGGCCAAAACGTCATCTGCCATATAGGGAGTGCAAGTGTGACGTCAGTCCTTGGAATTCTTCAGTCACGTGACTCGATTTGGTTCCAAACAAGTCTTCTCGCTTCGGGATTTAACATGGTTCCAACGTATGGAGGGAATAAAATCGCTTTGTATAAGCCCAGTGTTTATAACACATTTAAGATGTGAAACTGTTTAGTTCCTCACTGCTCAAGAAGGAGCCAAAACAGCGATTTAGACATCTATCGTTTTCCCAAAGAAAGAAAGATCGGCGAACGATGGCATTCTTTTGCTAAGTGATTAAAAGTGATTAAAAAGCGTTCTAATATTAATGTATAAATTATATAATGGGATTAAATGTCTTAATAATAGTATCAATTACACAAATTAACATAATAATTTAAGAGATGTCATTTTTACTGGCCGCCCGTTACAACGTTACTAGTACGTATATTGCGTGGTTCCAATGTTTGGAACCAGCGATCCCATTTCCTAGGCTCTCGGCCCGTTCATCGCGCAGATGACGTCAGCTGTGACGTAGTCACTTGCACTCCCTATAGGCGCCATCCCGTCAGTACCGATAGTAATATATAAAGCGAACTTTTTTTTATTGCATATTAATACGTATAATAAACGTTTTCATCACCTCTGTCCTTAACATTTGTATAATGTTATGGATTTAATGTATCCTTATGTAACAACCATGACGCTACGTTATTTCTATGTGCTTCCGTCATCCATATTGCCACAGATTAAAGCACATGTATTCCTATCTTATGTGTGGACTGCTTTGGCTATTATTTTCTATATCTGCCAAAAACAAGTTAGAGAACAGGATGAATAGGAAACATCAGTGCTGAAGAGCAGATGTGAATCTTATGTGGAAACAAAAAAAAAATAACGATGAAATTTCATCATTTCATTTTCGAAAACGAAACAAAATTTTAAAATATTCAAGTCCTTTTCTAGTCGAAATTAAGAGATGATCACAGCACCCCCTCACCTAGAATGGCAGATATTATTGTTCTGATTGGCTGAGGTGGGTAACGTCACTTCGAAACGATTAACATTATGATATAGTAAGTTTCCCACCTGTGTATTTTAATCTGTGTACAGAGGGTTGTTACGGATCTCTCGTAACAATTAGCATATTTAAATGTAGCGCACGCGTTCATTTCACAAAGTTGAGTTAAAGGACAAATTCAACGCATGTACAATCATACAAATGTTCTAACCCCCCATATTTACCGGTGACATCTCCACTTTATACGGTACAGAGTTAAACAAAGTATGGCTGCACCAAGACAGGGCGTCGAGTCACACTGCGGCATCGACTCGCCTGTTCCTGGAACGCATGAAAGAAGATGCTGTAATCCGCTCCATTCCATTAAGCGACATACCATGCATCGCTACTATTGCCTTGCATCGCAGTTTCTGCTGCAGGAGACTGAAACGCACAACACCAAAATCAATTTGTAACTACAACAGTTGACACCCTTTCCAAAGACCCTCCACTCTTCGCGGTCGTCTATTTCCGAGAGTCCGTTTAAGCAGTCCAAAGCCACAAAAATCCATTGGTGATGCGTCCGGCGACTTACGGCTACCAGACTGAACACACTTGATGATGGTGAAAGGGGTGTCCACCTCTTCTGGCCCTGTGTAACTTGTTACCATAGATCCCAGACAACCCTCCGTATTCGATTATAAACCGTTTTTTTATAATATTTGATTACGAATTCTAAATTGTGATTAACGTTCGGGTTAATTTTTGAATACTAATAATCTGTTAATGTTTATTTTTTTTGTGTATGTAGGTGTGGGTTTCATGGACTAATCCTAAAATGATTACAAATTATTATTAATGCGATTCGAGGTTTGGGAAAATGCATCGGCTGTTGCTTCATTTAGAAAAATATGACGAGGATATGGTTAGGAAACCAATGAATAAATGATATTATATTTTAGATTTAACTAAGATTAAGGGTAGATTAAGTTGTCATATTGTATTAACAGATCAAATTTAATTAGCGTATACGATTGAATGATATAGTGTACTATTTTACTTAAGGGTTTAATATTCATTACTATATTTACCTATATGCTATAAAGCGCGTTCATAATCCAAATGTCAAATATATGTGCGGGAACCTTTTACATGAAAAAAGTTTAATAAATGTCACTTTTTCCATAAAGAGACTTACTGCAAAGAATTTTAAAAATCCTGAAACAAATA
>JAHWFO010017865.1:64980-114230 GCA_023313115.1 Rhysida immarginata | reverse complement strand
GATTTCCCAATATAATCACAACCGTTTCAGCAAAATTAACACCCGAACAGGAACTGTGATAATTGAGATAGGATGGGGCAGAATAATAATGTGGAAGTTGAGGTATAATTAACTAAATAGAGAGAATAGACTTACTTTAAAAACTCTGTGGATAGTTGAATACATAAGAGATGGAGGAAGGAAACTCAACTTGTCAACAAACTTAAATTTAATACACAATAAATGTATATATTTCAGTCACTAAGTGACCTTATTCTGTATGATTCAGGTTGACTTGTTCAGAGTCGCTATTTATAACAAGGAGATACCAATCAGGGAGCAGAGCACCTTGATTTGGTTACAAAAGCGGGTTAATTAACAGGATTGGAGGAGCTTCAAACCACTCTCCAAAACTATACAAAAATTATACAAAAAAATTATACAAAATCTTTGCAGAAAACAGAAATCTCTAAAGTAAATACGTACATTAACTACATTAGAAAGAACCAAAAAACAAGTTCTTATAAACGCAGCTCTTATATCCGGCCTACTTATATCAGAGGTTCTTATATCAGGAGAGAATTTTGCCCAAAATTAAACTTTTGAAGTCACTGAGTACCACTGTGATAGGTCCATTGGGCCTCTTTCATGATATAATAATTTGTCTGGATGTATTTTAGAAATCTCCAACGATTCTAAAAAATTCATTTTTTTGGGATCGTCATTGTTATGTAAGATTCGGAAATTATCGATTTTTCCGACGTGTCCTGTGGTTATAACATGTTCCGCGAACGCAGACTTCTCGGGTTTGTGATTCTTGATATAGCTGAAGTGTTCTTTGATTCAAGTCGAAATCTTCCTCCTGCTTTGGCCAATATATTTGCTGTCACATGAATTACAAGAAATTTCGAATATACCAGATTTATCTGTTTTAATAATAGCATCTTTCGTGTTGCCTAATAAGCTTTTGAGGTTGTGGCTGCTTTTATATGTAACTCTAAGGTCGTAAGCTTTACAAATTTTTTCTAGACCCCTAGTCAACTTACGGTTATAGGGTAGACATATGAATTTCTTATTCTTCTCACCGGTGGATTGTAGAATGGTAATGTCTTGCAATTTCTTCTTAAGAGTCTGCTTTTTGATCAGTTTGTCTATTAAATCCTTCTTGTAACCGTTGAAAACCGTTCAAAACTCCGATCGAAGGAAGCGAGGAGTGCAACAGGGCAAAGGACACGAGACGTCGTCACCGCCCGTACCATGTAAGCGGACTATTAATGAACTGAACTCAGTGAATCTATTTGGTTTTATTTCAAGTGGAAGCCCTGCCCGCCATGATGGCCTAGGAGATCGCTCGGAAGCGAGTGTGGAAAGACAGTAGCACGAATCAACGGAGGACCCGGACAAACTTAGCCAGACATCCCAGACGCCGTTATCATTAGCTGCTGCTAAAGTGGATGTGGCCAACACCCTGACCAAGACTGACCCCGACGGTGCTTTCAACGCCTGAGGACCACACAGAAAAAGGCATTCCATCGGCGAGCGCTCCCCAGTCTACGAATACACGGAATCACCAACAGCAGCCCGTGTTAGGTTCATCCCATAGCAAATTCTTGTGGAGGATCGAAACCATCGAGGTGGTGCTACCCCTGGATAACCTAGCAGGCTTTTTCGCGGGGTGCCCTGCAGATCGTCTGCGCTCGGACAGCGACGCCGCTTAGTATGGTACTGTGTTCGATATAATGTATCATAAGCTATTTCATTGAATTGGAGGATTCATGCTTTGTTTTCAAAAAAATTGATGTGTTGTATTAATGCACCTGTTCTATCCCATACAGTGTTACCTCCTTGGTTGACAAATCTAAAAAGGTCGCCGCTATCCCAAGTTGCGGTACCCTCACTAGGTCAGCCATATTCCCAAGATAAGCATACAGCCTGTGTCAAACTCGGTGATGCTGCATTAAATATCTTCTTGCGGCCTTGTAATTTTATATAACTTTGTTTATTTTACAACCAATACAAATTCAAATACTTAGCTTTTTTACATGCGTTTACCGTCATGGCAGGCAGAGATTCGGCCATTTCAACAACAATCGGTTGCTAAGTAACAGGATCACTGCCATCTAATGGCGTATATCAGAAACAATTTTAGACATCCCGCCCACCAAGAACCTTGTTCTTAAAAAATATGAATTTCACATAAGAAAACCGCCCACTGTGATAAACTATAACATAAGATTTAACCTTATTAAAAAAAAAAAAACAACGAGTTCCTGCAAGCAAAGCTAGTCTTTAGGTAATAAGCATAATTTACTGCAAAGACGTTTCATTAGACCGTTCTTTGTTTTGATGGTAATAACTCGCACTATATTGTCTTTACCACTGTGAGTTTCGACGATTTTGCCTAGTAGCCATTTTGCTGGAGACAAATTGTCATCTTTTACAATCACTACATCATTTATTTCAGGTGTATGTCTTTTTACTGTCCACTTGAATCGTTGATTTAATGTTACTAAATACTCATTTGACCATTTTTTCCAAAAGTCATTTACCATTTTCTGTGTCAATCTCTAACGTTTTAAACCTGTGATTTGTTTTTCGAAGTGTTGGTCGTCTGGTATGGTTATAAGAGGTTCACCCACTAAAAAATGGCCTGGTGTAAGTGGTAATGGGTCATCTGGGTTATCACTCAATTGAGACAATGGGCGAGAATTGAGACAGGCTTCAATTTGTGTAAGGACTGTAGATAACTCTTCAAAAGTAAGAGTTGAATCACCAATAATCCTTTTGAGATGCGTTTTTACTGAACGAACTCCGGCTTCCCATAATCCTCCAAAATTTGGAGCATGTGGAGGAATAAAATGCCACGTGGTTCCTTCCGAAGCAAATAGTTGGGAGATTTCGTTAGATGCTTTAGCTCTAGCCTTAGCGTTCATCTCAACTAAAAGTTTGTTAGCACCCACAAAATTCGTTCCGTGGTCGCTATACAGATCTTTACAATGACCTCTTCTCGATACGAAGCGCCTAAAAGCTGCAATGAATCCTTCTGCAGTTAAGTTTGACACCGCTTCTAAATGGATGGCCTTCGTGCTCATGCATATGAAAATGCATATGTATCCTTTGTAAGCCTTTGATCCTCTTCCTGGGGAAAAACGAATGTTAATATGACCAGTGAAATCAACTCCTGAAGCCTTAAACGGTTTACTCGGCCTTAGTCTAACTTCTGGAAGCTGGCCCATGAACTGAGAGTTATTTTGTTTGGAATAACGTAAACATGTGATACAGTTTTTGTAGAACGCTTTCACTTGTTCTCTAGCTCTGATGATCCAAAATTTCGATCTCAAGTAATTAAGCATGATTTGTGGTCCACCATGAAGTGTTCTTTTATGAGCATCCGAAATTATAAGCTTAGTAAGATGACTTTTATTGGGCATAATAATAGGGTGCTTTTTCTCGTAGGTCACTTGTAGATCGAGACGGCCGCCAACTCTTAAAATCCCGTTCTCGTCAAGGATTGGAGAAAGAGTGTCAAGTGGACTCTTCTTGGAAACACATGCTTTATTTTTTACTTGCTTGATTTCTTCATAGAAATGGAATGCCTGACATTGTTTGACACACATTTTGAACGTACTGTCGATCTCTTTAGTACTGATTGACTCAGCCAGTTGTTGTCGTTCATCTTTCGGTAGTTTTAGATTTAGAAATCGTCTACAATAAGATAGTATTCTTAAAGCCTTTGATAAATTTGAAAATTTGGTCCAAATAAAATCTTCCTCCATGGGTATAATCGCACTTAAAGCCTTGATGGGTCTTTCCTCTTCATGTGTGGTAAAGTTTTCGCTAGATACTAATACGATAGGTTGAATGAGCCAATCAGGTCCATTCCACCAAAGTTTATGATTCATTAATTTTGTTATCATTAATGCTGTTGAAGCACAATCTGCAGGATTTTGATTTGTTGCTATATGACCCCACTGCTCGTAGTCCAGTATTGTAAGGATTTGTGATACTCTATTGCTCACAAAAGTCGTCCATCGACTTGATAAGCCTTGTAGCCAAGCCAAAACAAATGTCGAATCTGTCCATGCATATAGATTTTCCTTATTAATGTTCATAATTTGTGAAACTTCGTGTAAAAGTTTGGCGCTAAGTAAGGCTGCGCATAATTCCAGTCTTGGAATAGAAACTTCTTTTTCAATCGGTGCTACTTTAGTTTTAGCGGTTATCAAATTAATCTTGATATTACTACTTGAATCCATTACTTTCATGTAAATCACAGCCGCATAAGCTGCTTTTGATGCATCCGAGAAAGCATGTAATTCAATTTGACTATTTTTTGTTGTGTGTAGCCATCTAGGGATTTCAATATTCTCAACATTATTCAAATCATTTCTGAAATTAATCCATTCATCCAATAATTCTGGTGTTAACGTCTCATCCCAGCTCAAACCTGATTTCCATAGTTTTTGGATATAGATTTTTGCTATGACAATTGTAGGTGCGATCCATCCTAAAGGGTCGTATAATCTCGCTATGTCTGAGAGTACAACTCTCTTAGTGACTGGTTCCTTGAGTTCTGATAACGTTATTGTGTATTGAAAATTGTCACTGGTTTTATTCCATTTGATACCCAATACTTTTAACATGTCATTTTCTTTTATCAGTACAGACACGTCTGATCTTTGTTTTTCAGCTTTAATATGATTCAACAGTCTGTCGTTGTTGCTACACCATTTTTGAAGTTGAAATCCACCTGCATTCATCAATTTATTCATTTCTTCATAAATAGATATAGCATCATCTTCTGTCTCACACCCTGTCATTAAATCATCAACATAGTAGTCTTGTAAAGTTATTTGGCTGCCAATGGACACTCTGTTTGTTCATCTTTTGCCAGTTGTTGCAATGTTTTGACAGCCAGATAAGGAGCACATGTCGTACCAAATATAAGCCGTAATAATTTGTAATGGTGGATTGGTTCATTGGGTTCAGGACGCCATAGTATCCTTTGAAAGTCTGCATCTTCATCATGTACCCGAATTTGGCGGTACATTTTTACCAAGTCAGCTACTATGCATATAGGGTGACATCTTCATCTCATCAAAGTCTGTCGTAGATCTTGTTGTAATCTGGGTCCAACGAGGAGATCGTCATTGAGCGAAACATTGTTAGTTCCTTTGCAAGAGCCATCGAAAACTACTCTGACTTGGGTAGTGTCTTTATCTTCTCTTATGACAGCATGATGCGGAAGATAGACTGCTCGAGCATTATTTAAGTCCCTTTCTTCTGTAAGAAGTGACATGTGATTCAATTCCAAATATCCATTAATAACCTTTGTATATTCTTGCCGTAGTTTAGCATTCCTCTGTAGTCTTTTCTCCAATAAATGAAATCTTCGCAATGCTATTTCTTTTGACTGACCATACATACAAGCAGGATCTTCAACTTTGAATGGTAGACGTACTACATAACGCCCATCTTTGTCTCTTACGGTTGTATACTCATAAAATTCTTCACATATCTTTTCTTCTTTTGTTAATTTTTTTGTTATGCAGTCTGGTTCAGTCTCTAGCTCCCAAAAATGTTTCAGAAGTTGATCTTCGTTAATTTGCGTATGAAAACTAAGAACTTGTTGTTCTTTTGAAGTTGGATTAGTAAAAACTCGACCCGATAAAATCCAACCAAAACGAGTGTTGTGTGCAATAGGTCCTCCTCGTGGATTCTTTATTACACCATCCAACATAATCTCACTATACATCTCTGCTCCTAGAAGAATGTCGACTCTACTGGGAGACCCATAATCAGGATCAGCTAGTGATAAATCCTCGATATCTAGCCAATCTGATGTTGGAATTTGACTCGTCGGTAAAAACGATGTTAGTGAACGTAAAACAAATGCTTCAGTTTGGAGTTAAATCTCAGGATCATGTCTTGACTCAATCTCTATGGATACCATATTTTTGATTCTTGTTTGACCATCTCCAACTCCAGATACAATACCATTCACAGGAAGTCGTTTAAGTCCAAGGAGCTGAACAGTCTCCTCTGTTACAAAAGATGCTTGAGAGCCCTGATCGACCAAAGCTCTGATGAGATGTTTGCAGCCATTTTTAGCTCTCGCCTTTACTGTTGCAGTAGCCAACAACACCTGATGACTTCGATGGTCTTCTCTGGCAAAATTGGCTGTCACTCTCGTTTCAGAATCATGAATTGGTTGATTTTGATTTGATCCCATTTCTCTGAGGATAGGTTCAGTAGGTACTGAACTTTGATTAAGTACTCACTCTAAATGTAAAAGAGTGTGGTGTCTTCTGACGCATCGACGACAACATGTTGATTGATGACATTTCTTCACAGAATGTGTAGGTGCTAAGCAATTGAAACACAGTCCTTTTGATTGGATATAATTAGTTCTTTGTTCAGGTGACTGTTTAGCAAACTGTTTACATTGATATAATAGATGTTGGCCGCAACACATCACACAAGCATTATTGACCAATTTGTTTTCATCTTGTACAGTGGAATGAAATGTCTTTTGTTTTGGTACTTGTTTCACAGTACTCTGTTCTGATTTGCCCGTGTATTTATTTCCATCAATCATCTCTAGCATTCGAAATCTTGTTTCCATAAAACTTGTCAGTTGAGTCCATGTAGGTAATTCGTCTAGCAAAGTTTGACTAACCTGTATCTTCCACTGCTTGCGAGATTCTTGATCCAGTTTTGACACTACTAAGTAAACGATCATAGCGTTCCAAGAGGTTGTTTGTACGCCCAAATTATTTAATGATTTTAAACAGGATGATGTGGTATCAAGCAATTGTTTAATACCATTTCCAGACTCCGTGTTGAGGTTCCTCTGAGAAAAGAGCCTTTTCAAGATTTCGTTACAATTATATCTTTTTTTATTGTAGCGTCCGGTCAGTTGCTTCCAAGCCTCATCGTAGTTTGCCTCAGTTGTAGTCAGATTTTTCAGAAGATTCTCAGGTTCCCCTGAAAGACTGTTCTTTAAATAGTGTAGCTTCTGCACGGCGCTTAACTTTGAATTGTTGTGAATAAGTGACACAAACATATCGTAAAAGGTTTGCCATTCGTCATAACCTCCAGAAAATGTTGGTAATTGAATTCGAGGTAATTTGACTTCACATTGTGATGTACTTTGATTTTGAGATGTAACAAGTGACGAAGAAGCTGATATTCGTGAACGGAGATCATCCTTCAGTCTCGTTTTATACTCAGTGTAAACTTCCTCGAACTGTGCATACACCTCATTTTGGAAATATGGAGTTTTCGAATTATCCTCTTTACGGATGGCTGATACAATTTTGTCATGTCCACCATCAAATGATTCCCAAAGTTTCTCTAAAGTTTCTAATCTTGATTCGATATAAGATTGCGTTATTCTCTCTTTAGGCGATTTCTTATAATTTGTTTGTGCTCTAAATAAATTCTCCAGTTTATCATCTTGTTTAAGATAAAGCGCCTCCATAATAAATTTTCATCAATTGACTCTTATGTCCAAATTTTACTTCAATCTTTTTAGCATTTCATTCACTGTACTCACGGTTTATTGACGTTATTTTTCTATCTTTCTCCCGGGTTTCGGCACCATATGTCAAACTCGGTGATGCTGCATTAAATATCTTCTTGCGGCCTTGTAATTTTGTATAACTTTGTTTATTTTACAACCAATACAAATTCAAATACTTAGCTTTTTTACATGCGTTTACCGTCATGGCAGGCAGAGATTCGGCCATTTCAACAACAATCGGTTGCTAAGTAACAGGATCACTGCCATCTAATGGCGTATATCAGAAACAATTTTAGACAGCCTGATTGGATATGCCCACGCCAAAAACGACAGCAATCCTCGAGCCCCAGATCGATTGGTGGACCAATTCAAGTGCACCGACGGACTCAGCGTGCTGCCCGGCAAATTTGGCGTACAGCAACGAGCTGGACTGACTGAATTAATCTTGTATCTATTTGCTAGCAAACTCTGCTCTTTACCTGTATAACCTAAAGTGAATTGATTAAATTGATTATTTCTTTACCTCTTTTCGTTCCATCCTGTTTGTGTTATTAAAATACACGACAGAGATGCAATATGGATAAATTTTAATGCATAGAATTCGTGTTATTCAGATTTTTTCTTAGTACTTAATAATTTCTTGAAAATCTTTAAAAATGATCAGTAACTGGAGATAATGATGAGTTAGCAGATTATTGAGAAAGAGTAGAAAGACGACAGAGGAAGCCCTCTTTAGCTCCGTGCTGCATTGAGCAAATAAGAAGCAAATAAATAGAAGAATCAGCGACCGCTAGACTACAAAAATTGATGAATGGCCAAGTTTTGCTTCAACACATTCAGAGAAAAGTGGAAATTGCAACATCATGTGTACATCTGAAGTAAGATTACCTGAGTAAGAAATCCAATAAGAGAGTTCCATTAATTAAAATTTTTTTTTCGAATTTAAATTAAGAATCTTTACTGTATTAATTGTAAGCATTTTCATTATTTTTCAGTGTTTATTTTTAAGATATTGCAAAATTTAATAAAATTTTTTGAGAATGTTCTGTTTAACTACAAGTGTAATTATCCCCGGCAACGCCGGGTACCTTTGCTAGTCTATCTATCTATCTATCTATATAAAGAAGGATGTTTGTGGGTGGGTCTGTCTGTACGTTTTTTATACAAATCTACAGTTTTATACCGATCTTGATGAAATTTTGCATACTTGACCTTCAAAGCATGAGGAAGGTCACTGTCTACCTCAGATTTCGGAAAAATAATAATTATCGATAAAAAAATCGATATTCATGGTTATGGCGAGGCATATTAATGAGAAATATCTCATGACCAACAATGCAAGGCAAAGTTTGTGCAACAATAGGTATCAACAATGGTATCAACACGCAATGCACCAACACAAGGCAGGGATCAACAATCAATATCTCATGACAAACAATGAAAGGAAAAGTTTGTGCAAGTGTAATTATCCCGGGCAACGCCGGGTACCTCTTCTAGTCTATCTATATATATTAAGAAGGATGTTTGTTTGTTTGTTTTTTATACAAATCTATAGTTTTATTCCGATCTTGATAAAATTTCGCATACACGACCTTCAAAGCATGAGGGAGGTCACTGTCTACCTCAGATTTCGAAAAAATAAGTATTGATAAAAAATCGATATTCATGGTTATGGAAAAGCTTATTAATGAGAAATATCTCATGACCAACAATGCAAGACAAAGTTTTTGCAACATTAAGTATCAACAATGGTATCAACACGCAATTCACAAACACTGTGCACGGACTAACCAATATTTATCTCATGAGCAACCATGAAAGGAACAGTTTGTGCAACAATAGGTATCAACAATGGTGTCAACACGCAATTCACACTGCGCTCGGACCAGCAACAGATATCTATGACCAACAAAGCACCATTAAGTGTACATCTAAAGCAAAATTATTTGAGTAAAAAATTATTTAAACTAGAAAGCATCAGTGGCGGCTCGTAAGAATTTGTAAGCTCGCATAGCACACGGACTATTGCAAAATACAGCCATAGTTACAAAATTTGCTTTCGAATAGTATCTTATCACAAACAAGAAAATAATACTTTTTAGAGATATATATAAAAAAAATTAAGAAGAGCGATAATAAAATGTAATTTTCATTTTAAGTTAGAGGGGCTGCAGCCTTGCAGCCCCTATGGACGAGCCGCCACTGGAAAGCATCCTTGGAGAGGTCCATCCATTGTGAGCCTTTAAAAAAATTTTTTTCGGTAAATCAAGTCCCAGTATATCATCTAGAATGGATTTTTTCAGTGAAGAGGTAAATTCCTGTCTTTCGGATTTTTCTTAGAATAGATAGTCCCTTCGCTCTACATTGTAGTGATTGAGTAATTATTTAACCAATTTGGAGGTTTAATTTAGCTTTTTGAGTTTGTTCTGTTTACTTACAGGCGTAATTATCCCGGGCAACGCCGGGTCCCCTGCTAGTCTATCTATCTATATATATAAAGAAGGATGTTTGTGGGTCTGTCTGTGGGTGGGTCTGTACGTTTTTTATACAAATCTACAGTTTTATTCCGATCTTGATGAAATTTCGCATACATGACCTTCAAAGCATGAGGAAGGTCACTGTCTACATCAGATTTCGAAAAAATAATAATTATTGATAAAAAATCGATATTCATGGTTATAGCAGGGCATATTAATGAGAAATATCGCATGACCAACAATGCAAGATAAAGTTTTTGCAACAATGGTATCAACACGCAATTCACAAACACACTGCACGAACCAACAATATATATCTCATGACCAACAATGCAAGGCAAAGTTTGTGCAACAGTAGGCCCATTGTGTTTGTATCAACAATGGTATCAACGCGCAATTCACCAATAACAATGAGCACAGAATGATGATGTAATGTTAAAGCAATCTTTCCAAGAATTATAACAATGAATATAAAATGATGATGTAATATGGATAAGTTTCAATTTGTAACAATGCATAGAATTCCTGTTATTCAGGCTTTTCTTAGAAAAGAGAGTTCTTAGTACTTAACAATTTCTTGAAAATCTTTAAAAATGATCAGTAACTGGAGATAATGGAGAGTTAGCAGATTATTGAGAAAGAGTGGAAAGACGACGGAGGAAGCACTCCTTTAGCTCCGTGATGTATTGAGCAAATGGGAAGCAAGTAAATAGAAGAATCGGCGACCGCTAGACTGCATAAAGTTTTGCTTCAACACATCGAGAGAAGAGTGGAAATTGCAACAACACTAAGTATACATCTGAGGTAAGATTACGTGAGTAAGAAATTATTTAGACTAGCACCTTTGCTAGGTAAACGCCGGGTACCTTTGCTAGTTATATATATACAAGAAGAAGGATGTTTGTGGGTTTGTTATAGAAATCTACAGTTTCATTTCGATCTAGATGAAATTTAGCATACTTGACCTTCAAAGAAGGAGGAAGGTCACTGTCTACCTCAGATTTCGAAAAAATAATAATTATTGATAAAAAATCGATAATCATGGTTATAGCAAGGCATATAAATAAGAAATATCTCACGACCAACAATGCAGGGCAAAGTTAGTGCAACAATACTTATCAACAATGGTGTCAACACGCAATTCACACCCTGCAAAGACCAACAATATATATCTCATGGCCATCAATGCAAGTAAAAGTTTGTGCAACAATAGGTATCAACAATGGAATAAACACGCAATGCACCAGCACTATGTAGGGATCAATAATATATATCTCATGATCAACAATGATATGCATAGTTTGTGCAATATAGGTAAGGTTCAATTTTTAACAATGCATAGAATTTCTGTTTTTCAGGCTTTTCTTAGAATTGAGAGTTCTTATTAGCCTACTTAAAAATTTCTTGAAAATCTTTAGAAATGATCAGTAATTGGAGATCATGGAGAGTTAGCAGACAATTGAGAAAAAGTGGGGAGACAACAGAGGAAGCGGTCCTTTACCTCCATGCTGTATTGGTAAGCATGTCAATAGAAGATTCGGCGACCACTATTCTACACAAAGAAATGAATGGCCAAGTTTTGTTTCAAGATATCGAGAGAAGAGTGAAAATTGCAACATTAAGTGTACATCTAAAGTAAGATTACGTGAGTAAGAAATTTAGAGTAGCAGTGGCATCCTAGGCGAGGTCCTTCCATTGTGAGTCTTAGAAAATATTTTTTCGAATTTTCATTAATAATTTTTACTGTATTAATTCTAAGCATTTACATGTGTTTATTTTTAAGATATTACAAAATTTAATCCAAAAAAAAGTCCGAGCCACTTCTAGCCATCATCACCTAGCGTCTTTGTTAGCACCTAAAATCCAAATATTTCATAAAAATACATTTTGACTATATTCTGTGGGAATGTGTATACTTGTATTTTGGAAACTCAGATGTTGATAATGCGATGACTGCATGTTCTTCACCTAGAATTATTAATAATGAGCAGAAAATGATGATGCCGTGACAGAACATTAATAACGCAGCGTCGATTGATGAGGCAAAGGAGTCACACGTGTCTCCCTTGAGCTCCCTATCAAACGTGCAGACTATTGGCAAAAATTTGTGTCTGGAAAGGAAAGAGAAAGAACGAGTATTGGTCAGAGAAAAACTCTGCAACTAAGACAGAAAAAGCTTTAACGGGAGTTTCGAATAGAGCAAGATCTTCTACTAGAAGAGCAATAAAAACTTGAGTCTAAAGTATATGGTGATGCTCTGCTGTGGTGAGGCAAGTCAAGAAGAGTTTCGATAAAGTCCCGATATATCACATAGAATTCTTGTTTTTCGTATTTTTCGTAGAATGGATAGTCCCTTTGCTCTGTGTTATATTGATTGAATTATTCTTTAACCTATTGGAGTAATAACTTAAATTTTTGAGATTGTTCTCTTTTCCTACATGTGCAATTATCTCGGGCAATGCCAGGTACCTCTGCATATATATAAAGAAAGATGTTTGTGGGTTTGTGGGTTTATTTTTTATACAAATCTACGGTTTTATTCCGATCTTGATGAAATTTTGCATACTTGACCTTCAAAACATGAGGAAGGTCAATCTCTATCTCAGATTTAAAAAAAATAATAATTATTGATAAAAAATCGATATTCCTGGTTATGGCAAGGCATATTAATGAGAAATATCTCCTGACCAACAATACAAGGAGAAGTTTGTGCAACAATACTAATCAACAATGGTATCAACACGCAATTCACAAACACTCTGCACGGACCAACAAATATAACTTATGAACAACAATGCAAGGAAAAGTTTGCGCAACAATAGGTATCAACAATGGGGTCAACACGCAATGAACCAACACTATGCAAGGATCAAAAATATATATCTCATGACAAACAATGCAAGGCAAAGTTTGTGCAATATAAATAAGTTTACATGTGTAACAATGTATAGAATTCCTGTTATTCAGGGTTTTCTTAGAAAAGAGAGTTCTTAGTACTTAACAATTCATTGAAAATCTTTAAAAATGATCAGTAACTGGAGATTATGGAGAGTTAGCAGACTATTGAGAAAGATTTGAAAGACGACAGAGGAAGCACTCCTTTAGCTTCGTGCTGTATTGAGCAAATGGTAAGCAAGTAAATAGAAGAATTGGCGTCCTCTAGAATACAGAAAGTAATGAATGGCCAAGTTTTGCTTCAAGATATCCAGAGAAGGGTTGGAATTGCAACAACGTCAAGTGTACATCTAAAGTAAGATTACGTGAGTAAGAAATTATTTAGACTAGCTGTGGCATCGTTGGAGAGTTCCATCAATTGCGAGCCTTTCAAAAATTTTATTTCTAATTTTCATAAAGAATTTTTACTGTAATAATTCTAAGCGTTTCCATGTGTTAATTTTAAGATACTGCAAATTTTAATCCAAATTTTGTCCGAGTCGTGCTGTGGTTATCACCTGGCTTATTTGGTACCACATCAGATCCAAACATTTCATAAAAATACATTTTGACTATATTCTGTGGGAATGTGTATATTTTGGAAATTGATATGCTCATAATGCGATAGTTCAACGTTCGTTTCCAAGAATTATTATTATTGAGCATAAAAAGATGATGCAGTGACAGAACATCAATAAGGGAGTCTATTGATGAGGCAAGGGAGTCTCGGGTGTCTCCCTTGAGATCCCTATCAAACGTCCAGACGACTGGCAAAAATTTATATGCCTGGAAAGGAAAGAGAATGAACGAGTATTGTTCTGAGAAACTTTGCAACTACAACTGAAAAAGCTATACGAGGTCTGTTCAAAAAATACGTAGACTGTTTGAATTGCGCGGGCCCTGTTGGTCCCAATCAAAATCGCTTGGTGTCGCCATCTTCTGACAGATCCGCTGATTACAAATATCAGTATTGGTTGATTAGCTAAGCGGTTGTTTGTGAAGTGTGTTTTTTTTCGTTTGGCGGATTTTTAGAATGAGTGACTTGAACGAGCAAAGAGTTGCTGTGAGATTTTGTGTTAAACTCGGAAAAACCGCCACTGGACGAGTGGAAAATGCCAGAAATGTGGACGAGAGTTGACTGGTTGTTTCATCACGACAACGCTCCAGCCCATTCAGCCCTCAGAACTCGAGAGTTTTTGGCCAAACACTCGATGACTGTTCTTCCTCACCCACCCTACTCACCTGACCTCGCTCCTTGTGACTTCTTCTTGTTTCCCAAACTCAAAAGACCTTTGAAAGGAAGGAGATTTGAGACGATTCCCGACATAAAGGCAAATGCGACGAAGGCGCTGAAGGACATCACAAAAGAAGCGTTCCAGGACTGTTTCCAAAAGTGGAAACACCGTTGGGATAAGTGTGTGCGTCGGGGAGGAGAGTACTTTGAAGGGGACCCAGATGTGTAACTTCTGAATAAAGTATATTTTGTTTTATGACGACAGTCTACGTATTTTTTGAACAGACCTCGTACAGGCATTTGAAACATTTGAACAATGGGAGTTTCGAATAGAGAAAGAGCGTATAAGAGCTTCTACGTAAAGGGCAAGAAAAATTTGAGTCTTAAGTATGTGGTGATGCTCCGCAGTGGTGAGGCAAGTCAAGAAGAGTTTAGATAAAGTCCCTGTATATCACCTGGAATTCTTGTTTTTCGTATTTTTCGAAGAATGGATAATCCCTTTGCTCTGTGTTGTATTGATTCAGATATTATTTAAACAATTGGGAGCTGTAATTTAATTTTTTGAGATTGTTCTATTTACCTAAAGGTGTAATTATCCCGGGCAACGCCGGTTACATCTGCTGGTCTTTTATACACGAGACTGGGTGGTTGTTACGCCGTTCTTCTGATCATAGAGAGGTGGCGAGAATTACGAAGAACGATGTAACAGGAAAACAACCAATGAGAGCCAAGGAAAGGTGAAGTGGAAGGAGAAGGAGAGAAGGAAGAGGAGATTAGCATGGTGTAATCACGGTGATAGGATCTATGGATGGAAGAGGGAGTTCGGACGTGAGACAATTTTGGCGAGCCCAGGAATGAAGCGGCCCGACGTTAGCTGCGGAGAGAGCAGTAAGGAAAACGGTAAAACGGACGAGCGAAGTCGTCGGGGCTCACGACAGGTCTCTGTAGAACAACGAGAAACTATGCATCAGCGGGAGGCTTTGATAAATACTTCGCAAATTGGCATAAGTGTTTGTCCCTCATGGTGAACGTCCTTCATATATTTACTCTATTAGGAGTCTGCAAATAGACTATTGGATTGAATTAAATAATTCTAAACTAGACTTCAATAGTGAATTTGAACAACGCAGAGCCAAGGGTATATTCCCTTATGGAAAGAGTGGCTTCGTCCAAGACGGTAAAAGTCGTTGCTCTATTCACTAAAGCGACGTTGAAATTTGTATCTGCAAACTTTGTTAAATTCCGCTATCAGCAATCATTCGAACTTACCTTATGTGATTCTGTGTTGTCCTAATTTAAGTTTTCATGTAATTACAATTGGGTTGTGTGGGAGCTATTGCGCTCGGAAGATTGCATTAATCGTTGATAGCTATTGCGCTATAGGAGGTTGTCTCTCTTACACGGACTTCATCCTCTTTTGCAATAACATTACGTGCTACAGTTTTTGGATCATATTTTCATTGACATAAATTGTGAATTTAATGTGTGGCATTCCAAGTTTCTTAAGCCGATTATTGCTTATTGTGGCTTAAGTATTATATGGTTGATATATTGCTAACCCAGAGAGACCTTGCCTAATTACTACATTGATGGACTATATCTACTTCTGTGTAATTTATAAAGCATTTATTTGGGAGTTCATGCCCATCTTAATTATCATTCACAGCTTTTATTTCCTGCTTGGACTGTTATTCTAGACATCGAGGTTCAGGTGGAATTAAGCTTAACTTTAATTTGCTTTCATTTACTGGCAGTTAATGCTCTCTATATTTTATTGCATTTCCCGTATCCAGGAGGATCTTCATTGCTGTTCAAAGAATATATGAAGATAGAATTTGCACTTCATCCACTATCGGCATAGAAGATAATTGCATCGTAGTTATTTTATTTTCCACTGCGTTAGTTTCGTCTCTCAACCCTTTTGGAGTGTGCTCAAGCGAAGTCATTTACTGTGTGGATCTATGAGACGCCATTTGTATAAAATTGCAATACTTACCTTCACTAGATGTTATTGTTGATTTAATTTCATGTTATTTATCTTAGACTATGGTCATTTTTGTTTAATTAATCAATTCAAGTTGAATTGTATTTTCCATTAGATTTTCAATTAAAATCTCTGCTATTTAAAATTACAAACGGCAGCAGAAGCGCAAGAGACATATCGGCTTCTGAGTGCCCTGCGTCACGCTTAATTATTGTCGAACTAATCAACCTCCTCAATATGGCAAATCGCAAAGCCCTCTACAGGTTTATGCAAGATAGCATACAGCCTTTAAGCTCTTGCAGTTTGGGTGGAAACTGTGCTTCATCGCTCCGTACTCCATGACATCTCTCTCACAGATTATCATCTATCAGATCATTGGATAATCATGCGCATACAACAGTTTAAAGATCGTCATGCTCTCGAAACAGAGTTGGAGACTTTTTCACCTCCAAAATCAAAGTTTTTACCAAAGACATGGGATTTACATTTCCCAGCTGTTGTGGATATGTTATTAATTGTAAGGGTTTTTTTTTAGGAATAAATTGAATTACTAAGAGTAAAAATTGTGAATTTTTAATATCATAATAAATATCTATACATTTAAAAGGCAATGTAAGTATGTTTGTCCGGTTTTAAAAGGCAACTTAGAAGTGAGCTATAAACTTAAAATTTAACACACAGCCTTTTAATATTACCACAATGATGGAAAAAAACTGAAGCTGGAGATAAGTCTCTTAAAAATGTAGAAGTTAATAATCTTTATATCTACACATATGAAATAGACTTAGTTTATAACGGTTTCCTTGCATGTGTGAACAATCAGCCCGTGGTGTTTGCATCAACAATCAGCTGGGTGAACAATGGTTGTTGAAATTAATATATGCCGCAGCCGACGAAAAAAATACGCCCCTGCTCTGAAAAGTCACCTGACCATATTAGTCCAAACAACAATGTAAAATTCATTGTTTCCATGTTGGATCTTAGCAATCAGCATTTGTTGTTTCTTAGAAACAATGAAGGTTACATTGATGCTTCGACAAATAAGAACAAGTGACTTTTCCGTGCCAGGGCAACCCCACCTAGACAGAAGGCCTGCGCACAGAAACTATATACATTGTTACATCATCATCAAACGGCTAAATTTAGGGCTTCTTATTGGTAGATATATGATTAACAATAGCCGCTGTTGTGTGATGTAACAATGTATGACGTTTTTGTGTGCAGGCCTTCTGTCTAGGTGGTGTTAGCCAGGGTCTGTTTTATTCGTCTGGTACGGTGCTTGCCTTAATGATTCTCGTTTTAAGGGGGGTAGTTATAAAAAGTAATAAATAAATAAAATAAAAAATAATTATTATTTCTTTTTTTATTAAAATCTCTGGAGTGATGTAAAAAATTATTCTAAAACAAATAAGAAAATACAACTTTTAGGCATGCAGCTGAAAGCTTTTCCTGAAAATGTGTGGGTACTTTTCCTCATGAGCTGGAGAAAATTTATTTTTCATACTTTTTCATGGTTTTTGCAATTTAGTAAATTCCTTTAGAGAAGTTTTAGATGTAGTAACTTTCTTTAGAGAAGTTATAGATAATGTTTACCTAAACGTATTAGAAAACTGATATTATCAATATAAACAACCACATTCAGGACTGAATACCACTCTACTGAAACTGTTACATGTTGATGAGAGATTCTGATGAGGCTATAATCAGAGTTCCTTAACTCTCTTAATCCATCTGTTAAGAGCAGAAGAGGTGTCCACTTGGGGTGTAAAGGAATGTGGAGGGGGTGATTTCTCAAAAGATCAAAGGATGCCAACACTTTTTCTTTTGTTCTCAGCCTGCTCTGGAATGCGCTAAGGTCCCCTGGGACTCTGTCCCTTGATTTGTGTCCCGGGAATATTTGGCCAGGTATGTCTCTGCTTTTCAATAGTATTCCTTTTTTGGTCTTGCTCTTGCCCTCTGGTGTGGTTTTTTGGGGTTTGTCCTTTTCGATGTGGTCCTTGTTTTGGGTGTTGGTCCTCTGTTTGGGGTGTGGTCCTTTTTTGGTTGTGGTCATTTTTGGTCTTTTGGATGTGCTTTTATTTACCTTTTGATCAGGTTTCCAATTGTAGGTGGGGTCACACAACAGGTTAATAAATAAAATTAATTTCCTGAGGCTGAAAATAAAATAAATTTCATAATACTTGGTTATGCCCAGAGACAAATGAAGAAAGAGACTGGCAGTGACCTCCCCTCTAGTGGTGGCTTCGCGATGCCTATACGGGATTGACAAGAAACGCTGATCGCCGGAGGCAATGCATGTGAATCAATCGCAAACAATTATTTTTTATAATATCTACCCAAGATATCTGGATGAATTTATTATGGGTCCACCAGAAAAACTTGCTCTATTAAACAAAAAATAATCATCCAAATCGGCCCATCCGATAAAGTTATTTGGTGATCAATAAAGTTATTCTTAAACATAAATTTTAAAAAAAAGTTTAAATGGAAAAGGAGGAAGAGATTATATTAAACAATTAACAAGGAAAATTCTCCTTTATAAATTATAATTTGAAAGTTAATAAAATAAAATATACAGTTCACTAATTATAATCCAAATTATTGTTGATTAGTACGAGATGTACAAATTATAATCCCCCCTTCTAATAACTAACTGGACGAAATTCTCATAAATATTGGTCAAATCGTTTTTTTAAAAAAGATCCAATACTTCAGTTCACAAGTAATTATATTATTAGTTAATTGCTTATTACAATATTTGGATTAATAAACTAATTATTTTATTGAACTGAGGATTATTTCTTCCTTTTCGTTTTTTGTTAAAAAAAAACAAACAAAAAAACAAAACAATTTAAGTACCTTTTCAAAAATATTTTAGGTTACCAGGTTTTCTTTTAATTTAAAATTTTAAAATCAATTAGTTAATATTTGATAAAGTATGTTAGGTTTGTTTATTGATAGCAATTAAACTTTTAAATATCCTTCCAGTTTAAATGTCCTGCCTTTACAAATATTCATTATTATCAGATTAACAAAATTTAAAATTGCATTTTTTTTATTATCCTAAAACAATTTTGTGATGCAGCTTTTAAATTTTTTTATACATGTAGTATAAACATCTGATATTTCAGTAAACATAGGTATAAACGCTTTTATTGTGATGAATACATTAAAAAAAACTGTCACGCAAGAAATAAGCACCAAGCTCTTACACCCGTGTATAATAGCTATTTCAAAGCTAAACAAAAAAATTAGAAATCGAAACATTTGCGCTGTAGATTTCCAAAGGATTACATTCTTCGTAAAAAGTGGATACATCTTTTATTTCAGCAACAAAATTTTATAGCATTTTTTATTAAACATTAAATTAATGACAAATTGATTGGCATTAAATTTACCAGGTTAAAATTGAGTGCAGGGCACAAAACAATAATTCATGTATAACTCTGATGAATATAATCATGAATCCATATCAGATGACGCGTCTCAATATTATCCAATCCCCGATATTAAAATCTTGTCAAAATATTGTGATTCGGCAGGATTCGTTTCTAGGTCTGTAATTAAATCTATAATCTACATTCAATGTAAAGAAGCAATATCAGAGCTACCACAGCCTTAATTTCATTGAGGAAAAAAAAATAAGGAGGCCTTATCACACCATCGAAAAATGTAGTATACCTGTGCAAAATTTCAGAAAAAATCATTAGGTGTGAATTTTATAATCTAGGACAGCAAAGAGCAATTAAATTGAATATGCCTATCAAAATTCTAGCAAAAACATTACATTATATAACCAAAAACAAAATTAATATTTTCACTAATTTAACTCACCAGTCATTTGAAATGAGTCCTTCTGACGATCATGTGCTTCGACTTATTAGACTTATTGTCATCACATACTGTAATATTCGATATCACCATGAAACCAAGCGACTGACAGAAAAAAATAAGTGGAAGAAATATATGCAGTGTCTTATCACGACTCATTATTATTTAAAAATCAATAAAGAATAAATCAATTTAAATTTTTGGTGTAACTGAAGCTATTTTCGAAACTCCATTGGTAATACTGTATGAAGAGGCTTCAAATTTACTTTTTATTTAGCAATACAAATGAAAATATTTATTAGGTATTAAGACTGAGTTAGTTATAAGAATCAACTTTATTAATAATAAAAATCAGTTAAGACTGAAAAAATAAATTCATCCTTCCTCTAGATTCATTCACTTTCACAATGGATGAAGATATAACTTTGCTTCTTCAGTTTTCTTCATCTATGCTTTCACTTGTCTCTGGCTAAGCCTCCATTATTACAGTAATGATAGAAGTTGCGAGTTGTACGCGTTCTTTTAAAAATTCGTAAGGCATTGAATCAGCTATTGAAAGTCATTAAAAGTATACGTTATCGTTAGTTAATGCAATACAGTTTTTTTAAAAAAAATCAGAAAACAGGTTATGCTTACTAATACCTCTTGAAGTCATCTACAAAAATAGTTGAAATAACATTGAGAACATACGCCACCATAGGTTTTTGCCATTCTCTTAATGGCAATCGCTGCACTTCCAGTGGCACCAGTAGCACTCAGCAATATGAATAGGGCACTGCCAGGCTCTTTCATTTGTCTCAGCACCAGTGTGGTTATGTCTCAGCACCAGTGTGGCAGGGAGGTCCTGATGCATACTCACCAAAACCAACTTTGCTTTTGACTCACAATTAAAAACGCCTTGATTCCCTTATATACCCGTTGTGAGAGGAATTGTTTAACATACTGGCACCTCAATTTGATTGCCTAATTACTAATTAACTACTCTTTCTTAAGCCACCAAATTTTTTCCAAGCCCTTTTACAGTTTCTTCCAAATAAAACTACTTCTGTTTCAAGGTGCATTGTTTGTTTTTTTTTAATTTTCTGCTAATTGCTACATTGTTTCAATTGAGAAGTGTGCATCTAAGTAGTGACTAATGCTGACTAAAAGGGCGGGACTGAACTCGCATATACAGGTTTATGAATAAATAAATACAGATGTCTTCTTTACATAGCTTAATTTAAATTTTGTTCATGGATGATGCATTTTCTAACCCCGCTAATACAGCCGGTTTAGGTGGTGTGAAAGGTTTAGCTAAACAACAAATCATTCTGATAAAGAGATATGTGAATGGTTAAGGGGTGTGAGCGCTTATATACTGCATAAACCGGTACGCCATTATTACCCACGTAATCGCATGCATGTATATGCTCCATTTGAGCAATTTCAAGTGGAAATAGTCGATCTAACAAGTCTGTCAAAACAGAATGATGGATATAAATTTCTACATACCTGCATCAATGTTTTCTCGCGCTATGCGTGGGTCGTTCCCTTAAAAAGGAAGACTGGGCTTGAACTTCGGAAAGCCTTTCAAAAAATTTTCACAGTCGGTAGCGTTCCTGTAAATGTGAACAGTGATAAAAGGAAGGATTTTTAAACAAGCACGTTCAAGACTATTTTAAAGAACTCAACATCGATTTCTTCGCCACAGAATTTGATTTGAAAGCTGTTACGATCAAACGATTCAACCATACGTTAAAAACGAGGATGTTTAAGTTTTTTACTTTTACCAACAAACACAGGTACATCGACGTCTTACCTGACCTTGTGTTAAGCTGCAACAACCGCAACCACAGAGTCTTGGGTATGGCACCAGCTGATGTCAATGAGTCAAATGCTCCAGCTCTATGGCTGAAACAACAGAGTTATTATACATCAGCACCACAAACAAATCCAAGGTTACAAACTGGAGATTACGTACGTATCCGAAAGTGAAAAACATATTTGATAAAGGCTATCTTCCGAACTGGACTGAGGAGGTGTTGAGGTTTCAACAATCATTTATAGAAAACCTTTTGTGTATAAAATTAAAGATTACGATGGCAGTGAGATCTCAGGTGTATTCTATGATCAGGAGTTACAAAAGTTGACTGCTATCTGGATGATACGTTAATTAGTCACAGTAATAATTTATATCCATACAGAGCTCTTTTGAATTATGGTCAGACTTCTAAGCAAATTCAACTCACAACAGCTGGGTATTGTAAAGACACGAGCGGTAAAATGGACAGTGCCGATGGTACAAACAACGAGTTTAAGTTACGTAAAAAACTCGCACGAAATGGTGTTTACTACATGGAAGGACCTCTCCATTTAGACATCTTTCGTCAGTGTCGTTTGCTACTAAACTCTACGGATTTTCGTCTGAGACTTTACAGGACCCCTCCATTGCTCTGATGTCTGATTTAGCTAATCCAAATTACCAGATTACAATTCGAAAAGCAATGCTGAATGTTGAGACAGTTAAAGTTAACACAGCTACACTATTAGCACATGCAAAGACTCTGCAAACCACTAACGCGTTTTGCCCTATCGGGCTTGTTGAAATGAGGTCGGTGAGTATTGCTACTGAAACTAGAAGTCACGTCATACAGAACTAAATTATTGGTCAAGTTCCTTCCCGCTTGATTTTTGCATTTACAGTGAGTGAACCCCAGAATGGATCTTTTACTACGAACCCATTCAACTTTCAACATTTCAATCTATCTTTATTCTTCCTCTCATTGGATACTCATGCAATTCCTCTAAAACCTCTGATGGCAAATTTTTCCTCTAGGGCTTACTTGAGAGAGTTTGTTCATTCCATGAAGGCACTCGGGATTTGGAAAGAAGACAGAGATGTAGACATCAGCTAGTTCGATTACGGTTCTGGTTACACATTTCTGGCCTTTGATCTTTCGGGGGACAGGAATTATTATACAGATAGATATAACCTTATACGTAACGGTAAGTTAAGCGTCGAAGTTTAGTTTTCCGAGCCTTTAGCTAATTTGGTGAACCTGATTGCTTATTGTCAATATCAGAATCTCCCGGAAATCAATAAAGACAGAACCGTGAGCTTCAATTTCACGAATTAAGGTCGATGGATACGCAAGAGCTATGGATGGCCCTCGAGAGAGATCCATGCACGTTAACTATGGCAAGAGGTGTTTTCCCAGCGGATTTGGTACTGCAGCTCAAACCTATTCACATATAGCTAATACGGATGATTCCAGTAATCCAGGATCACACAGGGTGGCTTTTTTTATACCATACAGCAAACAAGCATACTTTTTTGATTCTTTTGAAATGTTTGCTCAACCACAATTTCAACCGTTCACGAGAATAGTACAACATCAGATATCTGAATCCTGTGGTCATCACTGTCTACATTACTTGAAATTAGCAGCCAGGGGTTATTCTGTGGCAGACATCTTGAACAACACTTATACAAATGAACTGATTTTAAACGAATTACTCGTGAAATGAGAAATCATTCAAAAGGAATATACTAGCAACTCTGAAATCAATATTTGTCAAAAGTCCAAATGGAACCAATGTTGCAAAACTTTTAATTACTCTGTTTTAATTATTCTAATTATTATTATTTGTTTCATTCAATTTCTATATATTCATTTGTTCAAATAAACTTTTCGAATTCAGATTGACACTGTGTTTGTTTATGGTTACTTTTAATCTTTTACAAATAAATAAATAAATAAATCACAAAATCAACGTTTTTCATGTATTTAATTAGATTTTTATTCAAATTTTACAAAAATTAAAATAAATTTTATCATTGCAATACAAACTAATTTTTTACGTTAAATTGTTATTTATCATAATGCAGCCAAGTGAGCTTTGATGTGTCAGGTGCGACCGCAGGCCGGTACACAGGATTCATGATTAATTCTTCAGGGATATTGATATGATGTATCGCGTTGGTAAACAGAGCTCGCCCAGGTAGAGGCTTCTTCAGGTTGGCATTGGGTGATAATATGTCTTGTGTTAAACTATTTATGTTCGATCCTCGTATTGATTTCCCATCGATTGACACAGTTCCTTTTTTATTCCACGTGATAAAATCATATCTCTTACGAAGTGTCTCGATGAAGCTTGTACGTGGGGAGGTGTGCTATACAGGCGAACTCGCTACGTTTCCTGGTTGTCTGACCTCGTCGGGTGCGCTAACTATTGCAATATCGACATCATCGTGGATTTTTTCTTTTAAACCTGTAGACATGCGAAAATCGGGTGAATAGACAAGCTGTTGTGGATACAGATAAATAGGTGTTTCTTGAGGGAATTGCAGCAACGGTGTTTGGGGCATTAAAGACGGGATTGAAGGTGTTTGAGGTTCTGTTTGGGTTAAAAGTCTTGTTTGTTTCGAATGGTCTTCACGGCGCTTTGCTCTTAGATATCTTTGAAGTGGTCTATTTAAATAAAAGTCTTTTTTCTGATTCACAGTCAAATTTGATGCTTTTAAAATCTCGTTGATTTGAGAATCCAGTTGTTTATTACTTTTTTTTCCAACATCATTAACCACACTCAGTTCAGCCTTAGGTTGGGTATGTTCTGCAGGACGCGATGACATTGGGACGCTCTGGACCGTGGCATGAAGGAACCTTTGATATTCGTGAGCAGTAGTAAAACCTACTTTTGCATGTTCTTAACTGAATAATTTATTCAAAATAGGTGCAGCTACACTTCCTAGCAAATGTGGTAGCAGGAATCCGTTTCCACGTTGGTTCAGATAAGCTTTCTTGGCCCTTAATGACATTTTATAATGAGCTAGATCTTTTATTTTCCACAAATGCTGTTTAATAGGTGGTGTCCAGTCGACTCTATTGTGTAGAATGTTATGACAGATCTCACACAGCGCTTTAACTTGATTAAGAGTTGCATGTTGCTTTAATACTTTCCTATGCTGAGGAGTCGAGTGTTTCAAAGCTCCTAGAAAATGACAATGTTTCACAACCAGAGGAATCATTGTTGTATCACCTCCTTATTCAGTTAATTTAAAAATGAAGTTCAGCATCTTTAAACCCGCTTTTTATCCGCATAGACCACGATAAAAATCATTTGTAGAGATTGTTTATTTTTAAATTGTTTTAAACATTTGTTCATTTTTAAACGTGGTGAGGTACAAGTTTAGTTGGTGATATTTCACGTAAGATAAAGCGACTTAATGATAAATATTGACATCGCTAAAACCATCTGCAGAGAAATACCACAATCGTAAAAACTGTCTATTGAGAAATCCCGCTATTGTAAAAACTGTCTGCCGAAAAATTCCGCAATCGCAAAAACTATCTATGGTGAAATTCTGCAATCGCAAAAACCCTCTATGGAGAAATTCCGCAATCGTAAAAACCGTCTATGGGGAAATTCTGCAATCGTAAAAACTGTCTATGGGGAAATCCCGCATTCGCAAAAACTATCTACGGAGAATTTTTGCTGTTGCAAAACCCTTCCACGTAGAAATTCCGGCTTTGCCAAAAAACAACCTTACCTGTAATCCCGTTGTGATAAAACTGTACATCGGATAATTTCACAGAGTTTGAATAATGTATGTTGTGGATTTTGAAATAAAGTGCGTTCAAAAAGAGATTTGTGTCCTTCGACATTCAACATAGGCTTTTTAAACTCTTGCAGAAATTTTCTCTGTCTCACCTTTTTTTCATCACGGAAATAAATGCAACTGTTAAATTTACACAATACTTTTCGGCTCTTGTTGCTGGTTGTTCGGGAAGCAAAAAGTCTATACTAGTAGCTCAAATGTTAAAGTCTAGAGATGAAGTGATGGACCCACCACCTACTTGATATAACTTACTGCTATGGAGCTTTAATGCCACCAGTTGTTAAAAATTTGAACCTACCTAACATTACGTTTCATGCAGGGGTGCCGAATGAAAAGTTGATACACGAACGTATACCAGAACAGGCTTTACTGATTTTAGACGATTTATTAAATTCAGTGAAAAATAACGAAATTGTTCAGAAAATCTACACGCGATACAGTCATCATCTCAACTTCTCAACTTTAGTTAATAACTCAGAACCTCTTTGCTCATTCAAACATCACCGTACAATAAGTTTAAATACTCAGTTCATCTTTCTGCTAAAGTTACCTAGAGATTTCGGACAGATTCGCACCTTGACATCGCAAGCAGGTGATGGTCGTTTACTCAGAAGCCCCATAGTTATTTATTACTTGATTTAACTCAGAGTTGCCCCGATGTTGTGAGATTGTGTAGTAAGATTTTTCCTCACGAAAAACCTATCGTGGTCCATGCGGATAAAACACGGGTTTAAAGACGCTGAACGTCATTTTTAAATTGACTGAATAGGGAGGTGATACAACAATGATTCCGCTGGTTGTGAAACATCGTCATCTTCTAGGAGCTTTGAAACACTCGACTCCTCAGCATAGGAAAGTATTAATGCAACATACAACTCTTAATCAAGTTAAAGCGCTGTGTGAGATCTGTCATAACATTCTACACCATAGAGTCGACTCGACACCACACATTAAACAGCATTTGTGGAAAATAAAAGGCTTAGCCCATTATCCCGGTGTTAGTGCGGTGGGGTGTCTGAAACCCCAGACATATTCTTTTTGATTTTATCATAACTTGGCGTAGTTTGTCAACAATGGCTTTTTCTATACCTTTCGACAAATAACCATAGATAACGTACACGAAGTTATATTCATTTTGGTTGAAGACTACATCTGTAAGCACGTGTTGATTTCTGTTTGGGTTTCTCACACACCATCGCACTAATGCAGTGACAGAAAATTCTAGGAAAAATACTTGCTCCCAAAACACGTCATTTCGGCCAAATATGTGCACGAAACACGTCAATCCAGCCACGTATGTGCGCGAGATACGTAAATCCACCCATTTGGGTGACTTTCGGTGATAATCATGAGGCTTCTTTGCATTAATTCTGTCAAAATTAAGACATTTTTATGTGTTTTCTTGCTTATGTGATATTAATGAATGTTTTTAGGAAGATCCTCATTATGCCTGAGATATAAAGACAGAAAAACTAAATATTCCTGCTAAAGATATAATCAATTCTTGTGTTTGGAACATGTAATATCATATTGTGAAAAATATTTTCGTAGGATGCAGACAAAACAATGTGCAGTCATAATTTAGGTTACATACTATTTCATGGTATTATATTAACTCTAATATTAAGTTTGCTTTTGTAATAGTTAAATTTTTTCTAATAGAAATAAAATTCTTTCATTTATTTATAATTTTTTTAAATAAAGGAAAAAAATGATACTTTCTCTTTATTTTATTATTTATTGTTAAACTAAAATTTTTTTTAGTGAAACTGATTCATCATAGCAATTTATAAGCTTAATAATAAACTATAAAATAACAAAACTTTAAAACAAACTGGAAAATTTCAAGAAATACGTTGGGGTATGTGACATCCCACCGCACCACTGCTATGTTTTTTTGTCACCGCACTAACGCCGGGTTAAAAAATGTCATTAAGCGCCAAGAAAACTTATCTGAACCAACGTGGAAACGGATTCCTGCTACCACTTTTGCTAGAAAGCGTAGCTGCACCTATTTTGAATAAATTAATTAGTTAGGAACATGCAAAAGTATGTTTTACTAACTGCTCACGAATATCAAAGGTTCCTTCATGCTACGGTCCAGAGCGTCCCGATGTCATCGCGTCCTGCAGAAATTACCCAACCTAAGGCTGAACCGAGTGTGGTTAATGATGTTGAAAAAAAACGTAATAAACAACTGGATTCTCAAATAAACGAGATTTTAAGAGCATCAAATTTGAATGTGAATCAGAAAATGGACCTTTGTTTAAATACACTTCAAAAATATCTAAGAGAAAAGTGCCATGAAGCCCATTTGAAACAAACAAGTCTTTCCCCTCAAACCAAACCTCAAACACCTTCAAACCCGTCTTTAATGCCCCAAACACCGTCACCGCAATCCCTTCAAGAAACACAACTAGTCTAATCACCCGATTTTCGCAAGTCTACAGGTTTAAAAGAAAAAATCCACAATGATGTCGATATCTCAATGATTAGCGCACCTGACGAGGTCTACGACAAGGTCAGATGACCAGGAAACGTAGAGAGTTTGCTGTTGAGCAGACGTCCCTATGTACACGCTTCATTGAGACACTTCGAAAGAGATCTGATGTTATCACATGGAATAAAAAAGTAACTGTGTCAATCTGCGGGAAATCAATACGAGGATCGAACATAAATAGTTTAATACAAGACGTATTATCACCCAATGCCAACCTGAAGAAGCCTCTACCTGGCGAGCTCTGTTTACCAACGTGATACATCATATCAATATCCCTGAAGAATTAATCGTGAATCCTGTGTGCCGGCCTGCGGTCACACCTGACACGTCAAAGCTCACTTGGCTGCATTATGATAAATAACAATTTAACGTAAAAAATTAGTTTGTATTGCAATGATAAAATTTATTTTAATGCTTGTAAAATTTGAATAAAAATCTAATTAAATACATGAAAACCGTTGATTGTGTGATTTATTTATTTATTTATTTATTTGTTAGAGATTAAAAGTAACCACAAACAAACACAAATTCAATCTGAATTTAAAAAGTTTATTTGAAGAAATGAATAAACAGAAATTGAATAAAACAAATAATAATAATTAGTATAATTAAACAGAGTAATTTAAAGGTGTGCAATATTGGCTCGATTTGAACTTTTGACAGGTATTAAAGTCAGTGTTGCTAGTATATTCGTCTTGAATGATTTCACATTTCACGAGTAAGTCGTTTTAAATCAGTTCATTTGTATAAGTGTTGTTCAAGATATCTGCCATAGAATATCCCCTGGCTGCTAATTTCAGTTAATGTAGACAGTCATCACTGCAGGTGTCAGACATTTGATGTTGCACTATTCTCGTGTTGTAGATCCATTTTTCCGCGTGCATAAACATGAACGGTTGAAATTGTGGTTGAGGAAACATTCCAAAAGAACCAAAGACGTATGCTTGTTTGCTGGATAGTATGAAAAAAAGCCACCCTGTGTGAGCCTGGATTACTGGAATCATCCGTATTAGCAATAAGTAAAGATGGGTGAATAGGTTTGAGCTGCAGTACCAAATCCGCTGGGAAAACACCTCTTGCCATAGTACACGTGAATGGATTTCTCTTGCGGGCCCTCCATAGCCCTTGCGTATCCAACGACCTTAATTTCGTGAAATCGAAGCTCATGGTTCTGTCTTTATTGATTTCCAGGAGAATCTGATATTGACAATAAGCAATCAGGTTCACCGATTTAGCTAAAGGCTCGGAAAACTAAACTTCGACACTTAACGTACTGTTACGTATAAGGTTATATCTGTGTGTATAATAATTCCTGTCCCCCATAAGATCAAAGGCCAAAAATGTGTAACTGGAACCGTAATCGAACTGGCTGATGTCTACATCTTGGTTTCTTTCCAAATCTCGAGTGCCTTCATGGAATGAACAAATTCTCTCAGGTATGCCCTAAAGGAAAAATTCGGTATCAAAGGGATTTAGAGGAATTGCATGAGTATCCAATGAGAGGGAGAAGAAAGATAGATTGAAATGTTGAAATTTGAATGCGTTCAAAGTAAAAGAACCATTCTGGGCTTCACTCGTTGTAAATGCAAAAATCAAGCGGGAAGTAACCTGACCAGTAATTAATTTCTGCATGATGTGATTTCTAGTTCCAGTAGCAATACTCACTGACCTCATTTCAACATGCCTGATAGGGTAAAACGCGTTAGTGGTTTGCAGAGTCTTTGCATGTGCTAATAGTGTAGCTGTGTTAACTTTAACTCTCTCAACATTTAGCGTTGCTTTTCGGATTGTAATTTGGTAATTTGGATTAGGTAAATCAGGCATCAGAGCAAACGAAGGACTTTTGTAAAGTCTCAGACGGAAATCGGGAGAGTTTAGTGGCAAACGACACGGAAGAACGATGTCTAAATAGAGAGGTCCTTCCATGTAGTAAACGTCATTTCGTGCGAGTTTTTTACATAACTTAAACTCGTTGTTTGTACCATCGGCACTGTCCATTTTACCGCTCGTGTCTTTACAATACCCAGCTGTTGTGAGTTGACTTTATTTAGAAGTCTGACCATAGTTCAAAAGAGTTTCAAAATAAGCTCTGTATGGATATAAGTTATTACTATGACTAACTAACGTATCACCCAGATAGCAGTTGATTTGTGAGAATAGCAAATGTAAGAAAAGGTTCACAGGACCTGTTTTATCACCAGCTGATAGCTGTCCATCTCCTCCGTTGATAACGACTTCTAAGCCTAAGGTAGATTGATCAAGACCAGTGTAAAAATCTGCAAAACCAGGTATGTATAATTCAATAGGTCCGTCTTGGCTGATGATGGCTGTTGGTTGATATAATGTGACGTGTCGTTTTTCCTGTTGATCGCTCGTGTGGGGAATAGAAAAAATGTCGAGATCGCTGCTGAGACATTCAGTTCTTGTGTATCATTTATGCCGTGATTACGTATGTATTAGGCGAAAATTTATGATAACGGTCGTATGTTTAAAACTGGCTTAGAACGTAATTTTACAGTGCTTTTTGTTGACCTCTTCTGTTTCTTCCTCTTCTTCTTCTGTTTTTTTCTGCTTGTTTTTCAACTATTTTGAACGCTGCACTCGGCCTCTTCGTTTGTATTTACTCGCTAGAAAGGACTCCAAGCTGTTGCCTCTGGGTCTTTTTACAAGTGAATGAGTAGGAAATGTCGAATTTCGTCTTTTAACACGCCCGCTGCCGCTCTGAACTCATGACACACATTTCCTGTAGGGCACCACTTCCAACCTCTTTAATTCGTGATGACAATGACTGTTTGAGATTTTGACCATGTATCACATCATTAAAAACCGAAATACCACCCTTTAGGCCATGGCGACCGAGAATCTTGACCATGGATTTGAGTAAACGTGTTGCAAAGCGAAACAGATTTGAAAATACTGAACCAATCCCGTTGCCCCTCTGGAAAACCGACCCTCTAAACACTGGTTAGCCATTCCCTCTCTGGTTTAAATAATAACGCGAAATTACTTCTTGGTTCGGTTTATAGGGGATATGCATCTTGAAGTAATTGAGGAGGAGAGAAAAGAAATCAACCTCGCACTACAGATGTTTCTTACGAAAATGTAATTTCACTACGCTTTTGCATGTTAAAAATGAGAGCAAATCCCAATGGTCTAAATGAACCGCGATTTCAATCGTGTCTATGAAATTTTTACTTAAAGGAAAGTAGTCAGGTGAATGAAAAGCCTGATAAATCACTTCTCGCCTGGCATGTGAAACTGGAATAATTCGTAGCAGCGGTGCGAATGTGTTACTTTTTTTAAATTTTATTTTATTGAATTTAAACGGGAGAACCATTTACATAAAATCATTGTACGGTATTAGGTAACATAAGAGTAATATCTATATAAAAATAAGTAATATCTGAATATAAGATTACAAGGACAATGTTTTCAACTTTGTTCTACTATTATGGAAAACATCAAAATTGGCAAGAAAAACATTGGCTTGACGTAGAAGCCTTTTAATGGGGGAGTTGTACATGAAGTTACTACTGTTGGAAGTGTTGAGGACACTCGAGCAGTTGAGGACAGTCTAGTTTTGAATGTATAATATCATAGACCAGGAGTAGGTCTGTTTTTATCCTACGATTTTGAAGGGAGTCGAGATTGATCCACGTCCGAAGAACATCATATTTCGGGGGGCGCTTGGGTATTGTCAAATTTCCGCCACAGAATACGGAGAAATCTGTTTTCGACAGACTCTATGACATTAATTTGCTTACTATAGAATGGAGACCACGTTGGAGATGCAAAGTCTAAGATAGGTCGGACAAGAGCCGTGTACAAGGTCTTTATAGATTTGGTAACACTGGAGAGCTTCGTTTGCCGATTGATGAAGCCCAATGTTTTGTAAGATCTCCTAACTATATCGTTAATGAGAGAGTTAAATGACATTTTTGAATCAAGGATGACTCCAAGGTCATTAATCTGAAAAACCCTTTTTAGGGGCACATTATTAATTTTATAAGTAAAGAGGATTGGATGATAATTTCTGCAGAATGAAACTAATTTACATTTGCCAGCATTTAATGACATGTTATTTTGGGAACACTATGAGGAAATGGAATCGAGTGCATTTTGGTTTTAGGTCATCAGCAAAGAGAAGGAAAGGGATACCGTTGATTGACTCAGCAATGTCGTTGATGAACAAAAGAAACAGTAGCGGTCCAAGAAGGGAGCCTTGAGGCATACCACTAGTGGTAAGAAAAGGGGTAGATATAATGTCCTTAATTTTGACGTATAAGCGACGCTGGGTGATGAAACTATGAATCCAAGATAGAAGGGGATCGCTGATGCCAAGGGCTTTAGTGTGCTATGAAGGATGACATGATCTACTCTATCAAAGGCTTTGGCAAAATCAGTATATATGGCATCAACCTGGCATAAGGCATCTAAGCTGTCAAATATGTATTTTTCGTATAACAGCAAGTTAGTAGTTGTTGATCTCCCAGTGACAAATCCATGTTGTTCAGGAATAATGATTTGTTTAAACAAGTTCTGGATTTTGTCCAGGAGAATGGATTCAAACATCTTTGGAATTACCGATTGAATAGTTATGGGCCTATAGTTAGAAAAATCGTGCTTATCACCAGATTTGTAAATTGGGACTACAAAACTTTGTTTCCAGAATTTAGGAAAAACACCACTAGACAAAGAGTTATTAAATAAGATGAGCAAAGGGAGACATAAAGATGAGGCACAGGATGAGATGAAGACTGGATGCAGTTTGTCAGGGCCGGGACTTTTCCTGGTGTTAAGGGCCAATAGTTTATTTTCAAGATCTGATGAAGAGATGTGAATTTTTGATATATCAACTTGGTTGCTGTATTCAGTTGTAGTGGTATCAAGTGGAGCACTGCTGTCGACAAAGACTGAAGAGAAGTATCGTGAGAATAATTGAGATACACCATGGGGGTTGTTTTGTATGTCATTATTGTAGTACATGGAGGTTGGTAGAAAATTATCAGATCTTTTAGTGTTAACATATTTCCAAAAATTTTTGATATTGGTAGAGATGGAAGATTCTACTTTCAGGATATAGTTTTTGTAGCAAGACTTAGCAAGAGACTTGCATTGCGAGCACAATAAAGAAAAGTTTGTGTAGTCCTCAAGTAGATTTGAGACCTTATATTTGTAGTGGGCTGCCTTCTTCCTGAAAACAAGTTGTTTCAATTTAGAGCTATACCAAGGTGGGAAATTAGGCTTTTTCAACCTGATTTTAGGTACGTATGTATCTATTAAGGAATACAGAGTGTCATAGAAAAGATTGATTGCTGAGTTTACATCCATCCGATCAAGGACACACCAGTTCGTATCCAATAAGGCAGCATTGAGGGAGACGTAATCAGCTTTACGAAAATCATATGAAATAGAGTCATACTCAATGAGTTCATATTCACCATCAATAGAGATTTGGCCATGCAAGGGAGGATGGTGTATATCAGGAATTACAAAGGGATCATCGGATGAAGACACAGTTACAGTAGTTGATGAGAACACAAGATCAAGAATAACGCCATTCCCATTAGTTATCAGGTTATGTTTAGTAAGGTTTAGAAGATATGACATATTCAGTAAGAGATTACCCCTAGGGATCAGATAACCTCGATCGTAGGCACAATCGCTGGAGACCCAGTAGGGAGTAAGTTCACGCAAATTATAATCACTATGGATACAAATTTTAGAGATCGGATAGAGTGTTGCAATTCTTTCGATCTCGTTTAGGTGGCTCTCATATGAGGAAAGTGCTGTATCAGGAGGAATATAAGTTCAGGAGCTCATCCATCAAGTTCTCCATTGTTTCAGATGATAAGGAAGTAAGCCTGGTCTTGATCGCCGATACCAAATTCTTCAGATCTTCAATTTCAGCCTTTAATGATATGATGAGATCCTTTAAATCCTGGGTTCCAAAATCCTGGGATTTACAGTTTTTGCACATGTAGAGCAAACTACCATTGGAATTTAGTAAGGCGTTAATAGCTTTCCGATCAATATCCGAGCACGTGGTGTGCAGGGACTGGAAACATCTGTCGCATTTCATAAGTTCAGATTTTCCATTAATTATTTTACACATGCAGCAAATATTAGGATTGATTATAGGCATTATCGTGCAACAATTTTAAATTGGGAGAAGGAAATGGGTGAAAAGACGGATAATTGACAGAGATCAGGACATAATAATGATGATCTTAATCGTAATATGAATAGAATAAATAAAAGAAGGTCAATATAATTTAGAACAAAAAGAAAGGGAAGGTGGAAAGATATCTTATATTCTATGATTATATATTAGTAATATGAATAATAATAAATAAATGAAGTTTAAAAAATATTTTAAGACAGAAAGAATGGGAAGGCGGCAAAATTATTCTAATTTCTAAGATAATATTAAAAAAATAAAAATAAAAAATAATAATAATAAATAAATAAATAAATAAATAAATAAATAAAAATAAAAAATTATAATAATAAGGAAGAGAAAAAAAAAAGTAAGATTAATATAGTAATATTTAGTAAGATTAATACAGAAATCTAATTAAAGAAGTAAAAATATAATAATAAATAGGATTGAGGGCGGAGAGGAAGGGAAGAAGAGGTGTTTAAGGAGGAATAGGGGAGCCCAGCAGTGAGGGACCCAGAAGCAAGGTCAAGGTTAAAGTTCGAGTTGGAGACAAAGGAGAGGAAGGCAAGGCCAGATTAAGGAAATAAGAGGAAAAAATAAGAAGGAAGTGGTAAGAGAACAGAATTTAAGAAAACTGAGAGAAGTTAATAGATTTATAGAAAAGCAGAGACACACCTGGCCAAATAGCCCCAGGACACAAATCAAGGGACAGAGTCCCAGGGGAGCTTAGCACATTCCAGAGCAGGCTGAGAAGAAAAGAAAAGTGTCGGCATCCTTTGATCTTTTGAGAAATCATCCCCTCCACATTCCTTTGCACCCCAATCGATACCTCTTCTGCTGTTAAGTGTTTTTTTAATATAGACCGAAATAAATCAATACTCATAGCCTTTAATATTTTGAAATGTTAAGGACACAATGTCGAATTTTCCTGGGTGAACCCAATTGGGCACAAAATTCCAATGAGAGAATTTAAAAGAAATCTTTTCGTTTTTCCAAAGTGAATATATACTTTATTAAGGTTTTTTCGTTTATATTGAAATTCTGATATTGCAAAATTTCACCAAACAGACAGCCCGAGCAATGCCAGGCAAATCAGCTAGTTTGTAATATCTTACAATATAACAAATTACCAATTTAAAGATATATCTTTATATTAATAATGAATACATGTAATGCAATTATGAGATAAATTGTTTACTTGTATTCATTATTGATATTAAAAATTCACCGTTCTACTTGTTAATATATTGCTATATTATAGGATATTACTAACGGGTATTGTAATAAATTGAATGTTTTTTCAGTATACTGAAAAAAACAACAACTTTTTAATGAACTGATATAAATTCCAGAATATGATAGTATTCTGAAATCCTATATAAACTCGAGATAGGTGTTATATGATTATGTTAGGTATTTCTAAAACAAGGCAGGTGACAAGTATTGTAATATTGGTTTTATTCTATTAAAAATCTTTGTTAGTCAAAAGTCATTTCACTTTTACAAATATAGCCTCTATCCAAAACATCAACTTTTAGCAAAAACCAGATGCCATCGCTTTTCCACAACAAGGTTTATTCAGCATGAATACGTATTTCGAGTGCTACGCACTCATTTTTCAACACGACTGAGACATACTCGACAATAGACAATCGACAGTGTAGTGAAAAGAAATACGCGAGTGGTCCAGTAGCCAAGCTCACTTTGCACGCTCGCCCAAAGAGTAAACCAGAGGAGGTACACTGAGCTGGGAGAGAAGCCTGGTGAACCTCTTTATTTTTCCAGAGTGTAAGTCCGAAGAAGGGACGAGAGCCAGATTGTAGATTGACGAATAGAATCCCCAAAAATCAGCAGGATCAAAAAGATCCAAAGACGGCCTTGTTAACGTCATCAAAGCAGACATCTAAGATATGGCGGGGTCTTCGAAACCTGAGGGGACCCTTAACAACGAGTGGGTGGTCCAGGATACCAGAAACCAGAGTGTTTTCATGATTCTCCATCTTGGGTAGCATGTTCTTCATAAGAGTCTGGACAAAGGTGCTTATGTGGGTAATCCCCAAATCCTTATAGATAGAGTGACAAATAGAAGCCCAAGCAGGCATTCCATGAAGTAAAATAGTACGAATCACAACCTTGTATATCAAGAGTTTGTTATCCACACCAAGAGCGCTGTTTCGCCCCAGAAGTGCAGTCAAACTGAACCTCGCTTTCTTTGCTTTGTTGGACTTGGTCGTTCTAATTTAGTTTGGAGTCGATCATGACATTCAGATATTTGTAGCTTTTTACCCACTCAAGTTTCTTGCCAAATAAGAAGAGGAGCTTTGGAGGCTTTTTTGGGGTACACCAGCATTAACATCACAGGGATCAGACAAGCAGTCCCCAACCTTAACACTAAAAGTCCTCTTTGACAGGAAGAAGCGAACCAGAGCAATTAGATCATCAGGGAACCCGTAGGTAATCATTTTCTAAATGAGCCCATCATGCCAGACTTGGTCAAAGGCCTTTTGGACATCGAGGAAAACGAGACCACCAAACATAGGGAGGTTGAGAGGACCGTTTAAATCAGCAACGAGCCTCCATAACTGAAGCTGACAAGAATGACCTGGACGGAAGCCAAATTGCTCACTATGAATGAGGTTGTTTGCCTCGCTGTACTCATTGAACCTCTTGAGTATAGTGCGCTCAAAGACCTTGGAAAGCATGGGCAACAAACTAATGGGCCTATAACATGTGGAAAGAGCAGGATCCAGTCCAGGTTTAGGAATGGTGATGATGACTGAGTCCTTCCAGGCACTAGGGAAATGGCCACTAAGCCAGCAGTCATTCATGACCTTAGTGATGATGCAGATAACACTGGGACGCAAATTCTTGAGAGAACTGTTGGTAATGGTGTCGATGCCAGCTGCCTTTTTGCTTTTCAGGTGCTTAATGATGTCCAATATCTCAGCGGTGCCAATGACATCGGGAGAGCCAAGAGCGTGCTGTGTGTCGCCATACCTATCACACACATCTTTGACCTCACGAGTAATATTGACCATATCATCCTCTTTGGGCGTAGTGAATCGGCGATAATTTGTGCTTTGTCCTGGTCAATGCTAACGAAATCGCCACCCTCTGTAAGCAAAGGAGGGAGAACAATAGTCCTGTTGCTTTTAAGGGCCGTGACCATACTCCACAGAGAATTAATTGGACGGACAGACTTTTAACTTTGTCGTTCCATCTTTGATTCCTTAAATCCTTAATCTGCTCACTTACCTTGCGGGATAGCCTGTTGTACTTCGTCTTGAAGTGAAGAAACCTGGTACCCTGCCAAAGTCTTTTGAAGGTGTTTTTTTCGTGGATGAGTTGCCTGATGGAGGGAGGGAAGTTCCAGGTGGTCTGACCACTTGCAGTCCACTGGAGTAGCACTTGCATTTGTAGCCATCTTGATGGAGTGAGTGACTTTCTTGATATTTTTGTCAATGTCACTGCTGGTGACGGGATCCTGATAGGGAATGTTACTGTCGTTCATAAGTTCTCTAAAAAATTTCCAGTCCTGCTTATAACGAAGATTTATTCTCAGGTCGATATTTATCCCCTCAAAATTTAGTGCAACTGGTAGGTGATCAGATGATAAAGCATTTACTGTAAAAATAATGTAGGGTTTGAAAAACCCCTTGAGAACAGCAATGTCGAGTACATCAATAGCGGGTGTGTGGTCACTGTAGTATGTATCTTCACGAGGGCCAATAACGGAAGTCTCGATCTGATCTACTATGTACCTATAAAGTACCAAGCCACTTTGATTAGTGCATCTGGGGGTCCAGTGTGGGTGTTTCGCATTCAAATCACTCGCCATAACAACTGGAGTGGGCCCAGACAGTAGTTCATCCAAATCGTGAGGGTCTAACTTGTGCCTGGGTGGGTTGTATAGGGAAGTAAACTTTGATGACAATGGAAACTGCTTCCATATTGACAAGGTTAGGTGTGACAATCTTAGTGTGATTAATACCTTTTTTGACAACAATAGCTACCCCACCAGGTGTCTGGATCTGAAACTTTTTTAGGGGGCCTATCTTTTCGGTAAACATAGTACCCTGGTAGATTGAAAGCCTTACTCTGCTTGAGATGGGTTTCGCACAAGAAAGCAACATCGATGTTCCAGCTTGTGAGGAAATCGTAGAACTCATGACACTTGCGAGGCATCCCTCGCATTAAATATAGTGCAACGTAGCTTACCTTGATTTATAACTTTGTAGGGATGTCTATCCATGATTATTGTCTTGTCTCTTTTTGAATGGTCTGTGGCAACATTTTGCCACTATCTTTTAACATATTCATTAGGTTACCCAGATACCTTTGAATTTTAACCAATTCGTCGTGGTCAGCGACTCCCTTACCAATAGAAGCAGAAGCAACCGCAGCAAAAGTTCTTCCTTTAGCTACTTTGGAAGTTCTATTCCTTTTAACTTGTGGGTATTTGGGACACTTAGTATATCTCGATGTGTGCTGGCTTTCACATCGAATACATTTAGAAGGGTCTTTACCTTTTATATTGGCACAGACCCTTGACTAGTGGTCGCCCGCACACTTGTTGCAACGCAGTGATTCGGTGCAGCCCTGGGACACGTGCCCAAAACGTAAGCAATTGTAAGATTGTAAGGGCTTCTTGTTGCCCCTAAACAACTCAACTGTTACAGCAAGTGAACCATTGCGCTTTAAGTTTAGGAAAGATTTATTGTGCTCAGTATTTTGTAGGAGGACGATGACCATTGGTATCTCAACTGCACCATTTGCTTTTTTGAGTCTAACTGCCTTATTGGGGAAGTAGTTAGCGTTTCTAAGTTCTGCGCAAAAATCTTCCATGTCATAGGTTGCATCCACATTGCGGACTATGTATAATGATGATGCTGTATTTTAAGCACACCATTCATTTTGATTCCTGACACGAGGGCTTTGTGCATTTCCTCATCATGGCATTTTATCTTGACAGTGTCTGAGCGTCCGGTATGTGCAGTAATCTTATCTAACGTTACGTGATTTTTAATCTCATTTAGCACTTCCTTAATCGGTTTTCCGTGATGTCTAACGATAATAGGTGGAATATAAATAGCTTTCTTTTCACTTACCTTAATCTGGGAATTTTCTCTCCTCGTCCCCTTTCTGGGTTTTTTGTTACGAACAACTGGCCAGGCACTGTCTTCCACTTCTCCATCACTTCCATCGGAATGGCTTCTTTTGTTGCCACCGTTTGCCAAACAGTCATGTTCATTACTTGTTTACATGGACTCCAGTCCATGCACTTTGTTATCAATGGAGATAGGTTGAAAATTTTTCTTACCTTATTTTCTTCCTTGGAGTTTCCCGACTTTGGAGTCCCGGAACATTTTTCAAAGGCTGTTATAAAATCATTTATCTTGTTGATGACGTCTGTTCGAGAGTTTTGAATTTCCGTGTTGACTGAGGCATAGTCGACAATCGACAATCGAACAAAGAAGTGTACATTTGTTAGGATGGGACGAAAGCAGCGCTTTCACAAAGCTCATCTAACCAGAATAAACTCCAAATGAAATACACTGAGGTAGTCAAGAAGCCTAACCAACCCAAGCGGTCTTCCATATTATACAAAAAAGAAAATAAGATTGAAGATTGTCAGAAACAAAAAACAAACGAAATAAAATATACAAGGAGAAAGAAGATTATCACATCTTCCAGTAGTCTGGAAAAGAGACGTTGCTAATATCTTCAAAATTGATTGATGATGTCTTCAACACGTTGATTGATGTCTTCTGTACAGCAAGCAACGTCGGGATGGCAGCCATATTCCTTAAGAATATCTTTGTAGAGCTTCCAGTCTTGATGATGTATCAGTTCCTCTCGGAAATTTATGTCGACATTGTCAAAGTTCAACGCCACAGGCTTGTGGTCAGAAGAAAGGTCATCAATCGTGAAAATATTGTACGGTTTGAAGAAACCCTTCAAGAGCGAGATGTCCAAAACGTCACTATAGGGGAGTAGTCGCAGTAGTAGGTGTCCTCCACAGGTCCAGCAGCGATGACATCATCTCTACCTTGTATATACCTATAGAGAATCATGCCGTTGTAATTCTGCATTCTGGAGTTCCAGCTTGGGTGTTTGGTATTTAGGTCACCAGCTAGGACGACTGGAGTGTCACCACTGAAGAGTTCATCAAGCTCACTAATGTCAAGATAATGTTTAGATGAATTGTAGAGCACCAGGAACTTCACTTCACCATAGGAGACGTCATTGATAATGATGGAGGCCGATTCCATACCTGCATAAGACTTGGATACTAATACTTGTGTTGTTGAATTCCCTTCTTAATGATGATCGCAGCGCCCCCAGACGCACATCTTGCAGCATTTGAAGCCATTCGAACCTTACGGTACACACAATAGCCAGGTAGCTTGAAGTCTTGGCTTGGTTTGAGGTGAGTTTCACAAAGGAAAGCAACGTGGATTTCTTCCTTTAACAGAAAATTGTGAAACTTGATACGCTTTCGGGGAATGCCCCTAGCGTTCCATATCACGCACCAAAGTTCACCTTTTTTGATTACAGTATAACGTTGTGCAGCCATACTGAAATTAGTTGGTCGTAAGGAGCCCACTCAACTGTGGCTAACTTTTGCCTAGATTAGAAAACAGATGAAAGATACGTCCTAATTGCTTATACATACCTGGTAGGTCGGTGAAGTTGAGGCCTTTATCTTCCGGCATAGACACAGCAGCAGCATAGGATTTGCCTACTGTCACTTTAGAACTAGGCATCCTTTGAACCTGGGGGGATTTTGGACATTTCGTTTAGCTTGATTTGTGCTGTCTACCACATCTGATGCACTTTGGGGGGTCTTGTCCTTTGATCCTGGGGCAATCTCTTGACTGGTGCCCCTCAGCACATTTATTACAACGAGGATCTTCCGTGCAGCCCATGGATACGTGTCCGAAGCGCAGGCAGTTGTAGCACTGTAGTGGCTTCTTATTCCCTCGAAAGGCCTCTACTGTTACTGCAAGCGGCCCAAAACGTGTTATGTTTTTCAATGACTGGTTGTGTTCGGTGTTCGGGAGCAGAACCAAAACCATCAGCATATCAATGGATCCTTTTGCTTTCCTCAAGCGAATTAATTTTCCGGGAAGTAGTTGGCTCTTTTTAGGTCTTCTTGGAAGTCATCGAGGTCATACGTAATATCCACATTACGTATCACGTATTTCAAGACCTTCTCTGACTTCAGTTGATGATGCTGAATTTTTAGAATATTATCAGACTTAATTCCAGAGACTAACCTGCTGTGCGTTTCTTCGTCTTCAGATTTAACTTTGACGGTTTCAGCTCTGCCCATATGAACGGTGATCTTTTCCACTGGAACATGCTTCTCGAGCTCAGTTAAAATCGTCTTAAACGGGTCGGTCGTACATACCTCTTCCTGATTCTAAGGTCTTCATTAGCCGAGCGACCTTGTCCATTCTTCAGATTCCTCATTCTAGACGCGCTGACGACTTCTTCGTTTACTCTGGAGACGGTCTTTAGGTTATCGATCCTCGTGCCTTTTCTGAATTTTTTATTAGTGACACCAATCCAGGGACTGTCATCCACTTCTTCATCAGTTCCGTCAGAGCGACTTCTCTTACTGCCGCCGTTTGTCGAACAGTCACTATTTTCTATTTTATCCATAGACTCCATACTATTAGAAGAAGAAATAGTTTTTAAGACATTACTTATCTTGCTGTTATCAACTGGATTATCTTCCGTGGAGTTTCTGCCCCTTCGGAGTCCCGGAGCATTTCCCAAAGGCTTCCTTAAGTTCGCTTATCTTTTCAATAAGATCTCTACGAGAGTCCTTAATTTCCTTATTGATACCTTCGAAGTTCTCCTCAAAACTTTTGTGTAGGGATTCGACTTTTTCCTCCAGTGCACTGTACTTACCGTTTATTTCATCCCGGAGGGCTTCTAACATTTCGTTGAACACTAGGTCAAATGCAGCAAACCTAGCATCCAAGCAGGCATCCCGGTAGGCCTTTTCGCGGGACACAGTTTTACCATCCGCCACTAGCAAATGCACTTTAGCCGACTTCAACTTGGTTAATTTGGACGAAGCCATCATATATAAATGTATAGAACCAGGGGGGGGAGTAACCTCGCAGCTAGGTGTGTGCTAAAGAAGCCGTCCTAAGAAAGACGCACCTAGCTCTAAGAAAAAAATGAACAAATCAGGTTTGCGAGAATTTTAATTCTACGCCAGGGACCAGCTCGTGAATTATTAGAATAATAATAGATGATATGAGAAAATGTCCTTAGTTAGGTTTGCGAGGAAATTAATCCCAACGCCAGGGACCCAGAAGGATAATGAGCGTCTTGATGTACTGGTTTACGGGAATATTAATTCCAATGCCAGGGACCAGCACATAAGAAGTAACAGAAGGTGAATATCGCCCTGAAAAGGGCGCACCGTGAAATGAATATAATGAATTGATACCTGAAAAGAGAGTAGAGTGATACCTTGAAGAGCTAGTCCGTTTTGATCGTCCTGATCGTCCTCAGCTTACGTTCCGTCCTGATGATATCGTTATGAGATGACTGAGGCATACTATGCCGACAGGCCATTTATATACGTAGCTAACCAATCAGGTTCCAATTACACAGATGCATGGAAGGTTTAAGGTCTAATCAGATAAATTATCCTGTACAGTGATTTATACTTATTGTCACGTTAAAATTGGTGTCACGCAGTGGAATAAGACTAACCCACATGATCAGAGAAAACAAACATAACTTTGTGCAGAAAATAAAAGGGTTTATTTAAATCTTAATAAACTTAATATAAAAATTTGCCCATGGTGACACCCAACACCAGGAAGCACATAAATGGATAACAAATAATCTTCCTAATCCGTGTAAGGGTGTCGACCTTGCTGGGTAAAGGGGTGAACTCCTACTAACACGTAGGAAATTCACCCAAATATGATAACAAACAAGAATGATATGAGGTATCAAAAAAAACCCCGCACATTGTGCGTGAGCAAATCGCTCAATTAACTCTACTACAGTTAACTGACAAGGAAATGTAATTTAACTGCATACGGAAAACGAAACACCAGGAAATATCAAAAATTGCCTCCTGGGAGTTTTGCCCCTGATGTCCAGTATATCACGAACCTTGTAGACATCGGGATAGACCGGGTCCTTAATGGGCCCAGGCGCTTTGCCCTTCTTCTTAAAAGCCTTCATGCTCCCTCTTTTAACTTTCTTCAAGAAGGAGCAATGGAGTGTCTTTGGACCACCCTACTTGCGTGGGATATTTATCCATGCCGAGACCTTATTAACAACCCTGGTCTCCCGAAAACGTCCCATATATTTATTGCACAGTTTTCTGCCTACTACATGTTTGAGCGGCTTAACGCGACTAGCCCGTACCCATACTTTATCGCCCACCTTAAGGGTCCATGGGGAATGTCGCTGATCATAAAATTTTTAATATTGTCTGTTAGCCTTAATAATGTTTCTCCGCGTTTGCCGTAATACCCATAGCAAATGGGCTGCGTAGGCCCCTTTCCTCTTGCTAGCAGAAACATACTTGTTAACCGACGGGGGAATTACAACCTCTCTCCCCAAGTCAGCATAGTAGGGAGTCATCTTGGACGACTCCGAAACAGAGGCATTAATTGCTATCTCGGTGACTGATAGGTATTCATCCCAGTCCGACCTGTCCAGATTGACATTATTCCTCAAAATCTGGATAACGGTTTGGTTAGTCCTTTTGGACTGACCGTCAGACCGGGGATGATAAGCACTAGTGAATTTAAGTGACGTGCCTAGCGCCTTGAAAATGAATTTCCAAAGATCCACGTTGAAGCGGACGTCACGATCAGATATTATGGCCTGAGGGAAGCCATGGATTTTGATAATGTGATCCACTAATAATTTGGCGGTTCCCTCAGCTGTGATACTAGAATGACACGGTATAAGCCTCACTCGTTTTGTGAGCTTATCCGTGACCGTCAATAATGCGTCATACCCGCGTGGGGTACGAGGAAGCGGTAACACGTAGTCAAGTGCTATCGTGTATCACCGCTGAAGAGGCACTTCTATGGGTTGTAGGTCTCCCGGAGGTTTCTTTCTCTCGACTTTATTAGCCTGACACTCCGGGCATTTCTTGATAAACTTGACTATGTCTTTTGACATGCTAGGCCAAGTAAACTGTTGGGCCACTTTGTTAATGGTTTTAATAATGCCCAAATGACCCGCCGTAGGGTCCTTGTGAAGAGCAGTGATGACCCTGCTGGTCACTGCCTTTACACTTGGAAGCAACAATTTTACGCCCTCCTGGCTGGTTTTGAAAATTAGCCCATCCTCAATAAAGTATGGTGCTTTCATTCTAGCCCTGCGCACCTTAGCGAAATCGCAACGGGCGTATCCTTTACGCACCTCCTTGAGGAACTGTTCGTCGAGCTGATACTTGGAAACCGCTGCTATCACATTATATTCGTCTTTCATTTCCTTGCTAGCCTGCTGCTCGTTCTGTTTATAACCACTGTCTCTGGCCCTGCCCGCCAACGCAATGGCTTGCTCTAAAGAAGTTGGCTGGCTCGCTTTAACTTTGTCGCTAATCGGTCCCTGCAGTGCCCTTACATATAACTGTATTTTATCCTTTTGAGGCATAGCCTGCAGTTGATTAGCTAATAGTAAAAAACATTGGCTAAATTGCTCTAAATTTCGGTGTTTGAGCTTAGTCTGTTCCAACATCCTCCTAACCGCTGCCTCAAGCTTAACCTGCTCGCTGCCCCCTGACTTGGTCATACTGACGCACAATTCCGGAGATGTTTTGAACACTGAAACAAATAGCTAAACTAATTTCCCTTTTTTTTTCCTAATTACTATACAGCCGACCGACACTACCACAAACCAATTTAGCTCCGCTTAAAGTTAAAGTTCAATCACTGGAAAGAAAATAAATGGAGCAATCCAATGGCAGGTCCAGGCTTGCATGCCCTCATCGCACAACGCACAAAGATATGCTCACGTACAAAAAGACAAGTGGGTACTGGTAAGAGGGGAGAAAAAATACTTAAATAACACCTTGAGCAATCGACGCGCACCGTTCGTCGGAGATTCCACTTCTCTTTTCGAACTAACGCCCCCAAAAAAGAGGGGGAAAAAATAATGTTAACAGCTAAAGCCAAACACTTTAACAAACAACCGCGCATGGAGTTCCTCTGTCAACTGTTGTAATGAGAACGATACCACAATGCCAATTCTAAATAATGACATACCACTCCCCAAAGTGAATCGATGCGACAAAACTAACAACAACTACAACGCACAGAACGCGCCGTGTGGACCCTTAGATTTGTTTAGAACAGGAGGGGGCCACATTAACCTCCAATAATGTGCCTAAAAGAGCAGGCCTAATTATAGAGCCAAAAAAAAAAATTAAGATTTTTTTTCTCTTTCTCTTTTTTTTTTAAATTCTAGGGTGGGTTGGGTGGGGACAGAAAAAAAAATAACCTCACCCCGCCGTCAAAAAGCCCGCTGAATGATACTAAAACGCACAAAGAGTCGTGAAACAGTAGCATACTAGGCCCTTCCGTGAATGGTTGCCACGCGAATGGTACCACAACGCACAAAGATATGCTCTGTCACGTTAAATTTGGTGTCACGCACTGGAATAAGACTAACCCACGTGATCAGAGAAAACAAACATAACTTTGTGCAGAAAATAAAAGGGTTTATTAAAATCTTAATAAACTTAATATAAAAATTTGCCCATGGTGACACCCAACACCGGGAAGCACATAAATGGATAACAAATAATCTTCCTAATCCGTGTAAGGGTGTCGACCTTGCTGGGTAAAGGGGTGAACTCCTACTAACACGTAGGAAATTCACCCAAATGTGATAACAAACAAGAATGATACGAGGTATCAAAAAAAACCCCGCACATTGTGCGTGAGCAAATCGCTCAATTAACTCTACTACAGTTAACTGACAAGGAAATGTAATTTAACTGCATACGGAAAACGAAACAAAAATCGTCCTCATTAATATTTCTGGGCTGGAAATGGGTGCTACTGCCTCATGGTTCCTCACAGTACGACGTTGCATAAATTCGAAGCTAGCTAGGTAGGCCCGTCTTCTGCGTTCCTTTAACATCCAAGTGAAGCTTAGAACCTCTTACGAAAATGAAGGGCGATGCACCCAATCCGAATTAACACACATCCGTTCATAACTGCAAAATACAGATAAGAGGAGACCAGCGTTAGTAAATTGGATGACGCTAGCTAACGTGCAAACCAACAAAGAAAAATGATTCTTACATTATTGAATGGCGTTAACAAGGAAGCTTTAAAAAAGAGCTATAGCTTGTTATGGCTGTTCACGTAAAACGTGGCGCAGCGATAAAAAAAAAATTACGTTCTAACATTTAAGGAATTTAAAAAAAATTACGCGCTCGGGAACGCTTTGCTTAAAAATGGAGAGAGAGAGAGATATATAAGTAAGCATTTGTCTCGCTTACCTTGAATACGAGCATACACCGCCGAGCTGGTCCTGAAGAAGTCCGGAAAATGACCATAGAGCTATGCAAATCACTCCTTCCTCTTCAGCACGTCCTGACTCCTTTTTGGCCTCATTCCAAATTCTGGATATTCTGCTGGGCACGTTGAAGACGAGCACGAGAACCCTTGAGACGCTGCTCTCGATAATCTCCTTGAAGAGAATGGCGTGGCGGGCTTTGCTGGCTTTGGCAGGCGTCCGTACAACTCCCTCGGGCGTGGTCACTCCGCTGACGAACTCAGGCTCCGACTCACGCTGTGCCGACACTTCTGTAACACAATCGCTCACTCTCGGCTGCTCGTGACTTCCTTCGGGATAGAAAAAGGATCCAAAAAGTTAATGCAAAATAAGACGGAAATACGCATTCCGCCCGCTCGGCGAAGTCCATTCAACCTCGTCGCACTGCACGCTGTTGCATAATTTCTCCTGTAACGGCACCTCTCTCGCTATCCCAGGAGCGGTGGATTTCTCTTCCCGATTCGTAGATTCCGGAGCTATTTTTCTTTTGACTCGCTCGTCTCGAAGCCCCGCTCTCTCTCTCCATGTCACAAACGTCCCGAAAGCCCACTTGAACGCCGCGCTCTTTTCTGCGGCGCTTCCTCTTTCGCCAGACGCTTAAAACTTCCGCTTCCGCGTGCTTAGAACGCTCCATGGTTCGCTCTTTGTGGATACTGTCAAGAGATGACAGCACCCGCAAACCGACATTGCTCCCCAGCCGATTTGCTTGGCTGGGGACATCGGGCTGATCAATTGTCACATTCCTATGTGACACTTATTTTTAAGTGTAGTACAAGCCAATAAGGTAAATTATAATGCATAGTGCTTAAACATCAGATTAAAGGTAATATACATTCAGTGACTCAAGCATATATTGCAAAGGCCGATAAAATAAAAAATTCATTAAAAATTCATAAAAGTTAGCTGGAAGCAAGATAAACGTAGAATATCAGGAATAAAATTAACAATACATAAATATCAAACATAAACAGAGTTCATTTTATGTCTTCCAGAAGCTTAATCCAATCTTTGATGTCCAAAGGACCCTTATCACTATTCATTGATCTGTCCTCCTGTATTTTCCTAATCTCCAAAGACTCCAAAAACTTGAGCTTATGCCAATCGCTGATCTTTTGGAGGATCTCATAGTTTTTAGGCGTTTTTCCATGTCTGGTGGAGATCGCATGGCGTGCGAAGCTGGAGGCCTGTGGGTTGTAGTTTCGGATATGTCTAAAGTGCTCTTCTATCCTTGTGGCAATCTTCCTCCTCTATTGTCCCACTTACACAGATTCACATCCTCCACACTTCAATATTCATGGTGAATAAACCTTGCTGTGGAAAAGCGGAGACATCTTGTTTTTGCTGATTTCATGTCCACAGGTAATCTGGTTACTTTTTTTTATTTCTTTACGTCAACTTTTGTTCAAGGTCCTACCATCCTGTGTTCAATTTTAGTACAAAAGTCAGAACTATAGTTAATTTTATTTGTTTTATTGTACAAAATTTAATTGATGGATGGCAACTTTTTTTTAATTTTTCTAATTTTATGTTTATTTTCGGTTTCATTGCTAACTTCTCGAATTAATTGTTGTAGAATGCCGAAATTATCAATGCTCTTTTTATTGAATAATTAAATATTACTTGCAGATTGATAATCACAATGATGATCAATCTGCTTGTAATTATTTATTTACTCAACCTGTGCCACAGTTAGTTGACTGGTTGTTTAAATTCTTTTTATTATTTAATGATGAATTTTCCGAAAATTTTGATGCATAATAGCAATAGCATTATTCTCATATCATTTTTTGTTTTTTAACCTTTCGTATTCGTCAAAATAGCGATGGCTTTTTTTTTTGTAGCGTTTCTATGATGGATCACAATCTGCCACTCGAGGGTGCTGAAACTAAAAATAGGTCTCTAGTGTATTTTAACCAAGGCTTTTTCTATACAGGTTGGAAAATCCCATGTTAAAAGCTTTGGACATTTTTTTTCTCTGGCCGACAGAGCGACGCTGAGAACACTGTAGTGGGGAGAAATTCAATCGCTCACTATGGATTAGTATAGGTTTTCTATTTACCGACTAAACTTTTTCTCAAGTATTTTAAGTTGAAAAGTGAAAACTTACAAGTAGAGACTAGAATTATCTATATAATGATTTAAAATGTCGATTTGTTGGATAACGGTATAATAAAATCCGTTTACATAAATCAGTATCAATTTATTGTCATCGGCCTCGGTAGCTCAATGGTTCTCTGATGCCCGAGGACGCAGGTTCGATCCCGGCCAAGGACGACGAAGATATTTTAGGGAAGAACTCCTGAGATCACGCACTTTCTTCGGAAGGGAAGTAAAGCCGTTGGTCCCGTGAATAATTTATTGTGACATTTCTCCAGAATATCACAAAAAGATGTTTAAAAATGATTAAATTAAAGTCCACTATCTTCTATATATATAAAGAAGGATGTTTGTGGGTCTGTG
>JAHWFO010017865.1:28295-54797 GCA_023313115.1 Rhysida immarginata | reverse complement strand
ATAATAATAATAATAATAATAATAATAATAATAATAATAATAATAATAAAAATAATAATGGGATATTAAACGGATTATTTTTTATGAAAACTAGCATAACTCAGATTATTTAGGAGAATTGTTCCTTTTGCATGAAGAGTGCTATACTTACAAATAGGCGCTCAAATTCACATAATTCACGTTTTATTATTGTTATTGTTCCCTGAGTGGATGCCCCCTTACCGTGGGTCAGGGGTTTGGGTGCTTCAAGGATTCTGTGAGCTATGCTGGTTGTAGCACGGCTACTTTAGGGTCACCCTTACCGGAAAGGTCATGGTTGAGAAGTGAGACGAAGAGTATCCAAACAAACATATATCTCATGTCGACGAATGAGAGAATTGATACTGCATTGGGTGTGGCGCAGGTTAAAGTCACCAGCGTTCGGGAGTTAGGCAGAGGCTCTCGTTCGAAAAATAGTCGACAGTCTCCCAGCTGTTATCTCGGAGCAATGCCTCCGAGAAGCCCCACCAGTGCACTCGCTATGTGCTTGGGGAAACGGTTGGGGGCAGCGCATGCCTTTACCCAGGAGGAGAAACGGGTAAAGCGACAACAGGATCGGGTGCTGTCAATTGGCACTTGGAACGTTTTCTCCATGACAAGAAAGGAATCAGAGTTAGTGGAGGAAGCCAAACGGTATCGACTGGATATCATAGGTATTATCCTCTACGAAACGTCCGGGTTCTGGAACTGTGGTCTTAGAAGGAGGGTGGAAGCTTTTCTACTCTGGTGTCGACCCTAACATGACTGCCCAGGCGGGAGTGGGGATACTCACAAACCCCGGCTGGAGGATTATGTTGCAGATTTGACCCCCTTAGGTGGAAGACTGTGTCTCCTGAGGCTTCAGATGGGGAAATGGTCTCTCTCTCTATTCGTTGCATATGCTCCGAATGCAGTCACAGAGTACCCACTTTTTCTAGATGAAGTTGATACTGCTCTTAGCAAGAGGGGGAGTGCAGATTCTGTCATCCTGATGGACGACTTCAATGCACAAGTAGGGGCTGATGACCAAACGTGGAAAGGCGTGATTGGGAGGAATAGTGACCCCGATTTAAATGCGAATGGGAGGTGCTTGTGGATCTCTGTTGCAACAATGGACTTTCCATTACAAACACCTTCTTCCAGCACAGGGATGTCCATAAGTATACCTGGTACAGGGATACAATAGACCAGAAGTCACTGATTGATTTTGTAATTGTTTCAGCCGACTTATTCCGATCAGTGTTGGATACTCGTGTGAGAAGAGGGGCAGAAATATCAACTGATCATCACTTTGTTGTCTGCACTTTGCGGTTCTCTGAATCCATGCCAACCAAGCGAAATACTAGCTTCAGACAAACTTGGCGCATCAAATGGGAGGCATTAGAGGATAGAGCTGTGAGGAAGACCTTTGCAGATAACATATCTTCAAGTTTCAAACAACTACCCAGTGATCGTGATGCTGTTGAAGAGGAGTGGCAGTTGTTTAAAACTGCTGTGATTAATTCGGCTGCATTGTGCTGTAAGCGGGTGAGTGTGGCGCAGGGCGATGAGAAAAGGACTGCGTGGTGGAATGGTTAAGTCCAAGAAGCCGTGAAGGCAAAGAAGGAAGCCTATTTGCTATGGCTTGCAAATAAGTCAACTTCGAGTCGAGTGCGGTACACTGAGGCGCGAAAAGCATCAGCAAAGACAGTATCAACAGCTAAAGCCAAGGTCTGGGAGAAGTTCAGGGAGAAATTGGAGGCAGACTATGGTTCGGCAAACAAGGTGTTCTGGCAGACCGTGCGCCGCCTCCGTGAAAAGAAGTCTCTTTCATCACAAACTATTAAGAGTTCAGTTGGGAGGCTTCTGAAAACGGAGGAGAGCGTATTGCATAGGTGGAAGGAATACTTTGCATCTCTTCTTAATCTGTCAACAACAACTGAGGCATACGAGATGCACCTTGGAGCAGAGAATAGTCATGGTAGTATCACTGAAACAGAAGTCAGATGGGCAATTAAGTCCCTGAAGACTGGCAAAGCTGCAGGTGATGATGAAATCCGGTCCAAGATGTTAAAGGCCTTAAATCAGGATGGTATCCTTTGGCTGACTCGAGTGTGTCAGGTTGCTTGGATATCTGGACAGCCCCCTAAGCAATGGCAGATAGAAATTATGATCCCTATTTTCAAAAAGGGAGATCAGAGAGATTGCAAAAACTGTCGAGGCATCTCTTTGCTCAGCATTCCTGGGAAAGTGTACGCTAAGTGTCTGGAGAAGAGAAGTCGGGAAATAGTCGACTCCATACTGTTGGGGGAGCAGTGTGGTTTCCGACCTGGCCGAAGCACAACGGATCACATCTTTGCTCTAAGGCAAATCTTTGAGAAATCCTGTGAGTATGCAAAAGAGGTCTACGCTTGCTTTGTGGACCTCGAAAAAGCATATGACAGAGTTCCTCGGGAGAAGCTCTGGCAAGTGTTGCAAGAGTATGGAGTGGATGGGCAATTACTGGTTGCTATCATGTCTCTGTACGAAAGCTCTGAGATGTGTGTTCGGATAAATGGCATTAAGAAAAGACGTTTCTCAGTGGGTGTTGGACTCCGCGAAGGGTGCGTACTGTCGCCCCTCTTGTTCATTATCTTTATGGACTGGATAGACAGGGGCAGCGGAGGTGATGAACGTGTTTGTGTGGACGACTGCCTGGTGGAGAGGTTGCTCTTTGCTGACGACCTTGTCCTCCTTGGGTCTTTTCGCACGAATCTTCAGCATGCACTAGACCTGTTTGCAGCCAAATGTGAAGAAGCTGGGATGAAGATCAGTGTGGCTAAAACCGAGGTTCTGGTCCTTTCAAAACAGCCTGCTCAGTGCGCTCTCCATGTTAGGGGAGCCTCATTGAGACAGGTGGAGAAATTCAAGTATCTCGGGATTGCATTCACGAGTGGTGGATGGCAGGAGAAAAATTGGATTATCGGATCGGTGCAGCAAGCTGTGTCAGACGTGAACTGTGGCGATCCGTGGTAACGAAACGCGAGCTGGGTAACAAAGCCAAGCTCTCCGTCTTCAAATCTATCTTTGTCCCCATTCTCACCTGTGTTCATGAGGCTTGGGTAATGACCGAAAGAGTGTGATCGCGGGTACAAGCGGCCAAAATGAGATTTCTGAGAGGTGTGGCAGGTGTTACCCTACTAGATAGAGTGTACAGCAGCACAATAAGGGAATCTTTAGGTGTTGAGCCACTACTTCTCCGCATTGAGAGATCTCAGTTGCGCTGGTATGGCCACGTGATACGAATGCCGCAAACTAGTCTTCCTAGGCAGTTATTTTCCAAGTCGGTGGGTAAGAGACCAAGGGGTCGGCCTAGAACTAGGTGGCTAGACTACATGGAGGATCTGGGTTCGAGTCGCTTGGATATTACCAGGGAGGACATACGCCTGATGGCGGAAGATCGCGATCGCTGGAGATCCTCCATAGGGCTGCTGTCCCCGCAACCCTAACGGATAAGCGGGTTTGAAAAGTAAGTAAGTAAGTATTGTTATTGTTATTATTATTATTATTCTTAATTACCTACTTGTTGGACTACGTCCGTGGAGTCGCTCGGATCATACACTTGCGATAAAATTATTATTATTATTCATATTATTATTATTAATTATTATTATTATTATTATTATTATTATTATTATTATTATTATTATTATTATTTAGTAAAAAGAGAACCCCTGTATAGTTTAAATACACAATTAAATTATGTAGTACCAAAAAAAGAATGGTGCAAGAGAAAAAGAATATTATAGTCCACAGATTTTTAAGAAACTCCCAACATGGATTATTAAATTTAACAACATATAGATTATTAAAAAGTTGTTTTTTTAATTTGGAAAAATTATTTGTGATATGAATTAACATTTATTTAAGCCATTCATTTTTTTAGCATTATTTTAAATCATTTTTCTCTTAATTTTATGGCAGTGAAGTTATTTATATTTTATTTTTATTTGTTATATCTTTATTTTTTAAATGCAAAAATATTACTTTTGTCTTTTATGTATAATTGTTTTAAATGTATTAACGAAGATAATAATTGTTTTAAATTAATATTGTTAATTTTTTATGAAATATATGATTTTAATTTTTTATATATAAAAGAGGAAAGAATTTTAAAAAATTATATATAACGAAAATGATTTTTAGTTCATTATTGCACTAAAACAATCCGGCATATATTTGTTAAAGTGTTAGAAATTTTAAAAGAATTTAGAACTTTTAATAACAACAAGTAGGTAATTAATAAAATAATAATAATAATAATAATAATAATAATAATAATAATAATAATGGGATTTTAACGTATTATTTTTTATGAAAACTAGTGTAACTAGATTATATAGGAGAATTGTTCCCTTTTGCATGAAGAATGCTATAATTACAAATTGGCACTCATATTCACACAATTCACGTTTTATCGATGCCAATGTATGACTTGGCTCTTCAAAAATATCTCATTTATATTAAAATAAATGTTTTTCACGATGTAATGCATTATCTTATTCATTTTAGCAAAAAGTGTCGCCTTAGTACTCGCTCGACCCTATGAGGCCAATGCTTTTCAGTATCGAAGCTGGAACCAAAATGGCGGATAGGAATACCTACATCTTTAGAGCCTTAGCATGATCGTTGCCCACAAGTCGATAAATATTGTGGGTACAGAAACTCCGTGTAAGATTCAATTCCGTGTTTTCATAAAACTTTGTTTCATAATTTTATGAAGTTCCTGATACTCTCTCTTCTTTTTCTGAGTGGGTGCACCAGAGAAAAGATGGCGACGTTCGAATCAGCAGAATCGAAAAATGCCTTGGATTTTGCCAAGTTATGAGGATCAGAAAATTACTGAGAATGGCGCCAAGATGTGTCTATGTTAATAATGTCTCATCGTGCGTTTGGAATTGTCGAGGATAAAGAGGATCCACCTGCAGCTACTGCACCAGTGAGTGAGAAGAACGATTTTACTCACAGACAAGGTAAAGCCATGTGTGATATTTATTTATCCCTGGAGCCCTCTGTAAAAGTAATTATTGCCGGAACAACAGATCCAAAGACTGCGTGGGAGTTGTTGCAAGCAAACTTTGAGCCATCATCGAAATCTCTTGTGGGATCATTAGTGGCAGATTTTTACAGTGCTACAATGCAGCGAGATGAAAATATCTCAATTTATTTGGCTAAATTAAAATATTTTTTACGCAGGACTTGAAGGACTTGAATTGTCCCATTGCTGATCTACATCTGGCCTATAAGATGATAAATTCTTTACCCAACTGGTTTGCACCAATTGTCTCGATGCTATATCAGCTTCCAGATGACGAATTCACTTCAAAGACAGTAGAAAAAGCTCTTTTGGCAGAAGAAGGACGTGTTCGACATTCGAATGTAGACTTTAAAAATGTCGGTTCAGCTTTTGTTTCAAATAATCCAACTGTAAACCCTGTAAACTCTATAAAAATGCCAATGCAAGATTCTCGCAGCGGTACTGCAACAGTTAGTGATAATAGCCATTATGCAAATTATAGGTGTAATAGGTGCAGGAATGATGGTAATATTTCCAGATTTTGCACTGAACGGGATCTCTCATGTAACTCTATGTCAAAGGGTAGTAGTAATATAAGAGGAAACACACGTGGTAGAGGTGGTAAACATGTTAGAGGAGGCAATCATAACACTTCGCATGCCCCGCAAACCAACCTTATGGCTTCATGGTTTGCTGCAGTCCCAGAATGCTCTAGTTTGCCTCAACATATTGATAAATATTTGAAACCAACTCAAGTAGGACCTACCTGTCATCCACAGATTTTTAGTAATAATTTAGGGTCAGTACATCAGTTTATTTTTGATAATGGGGCCACACATCATATTTGTACCAATCGAGAATTATTTGCTACATTTAAAGATTTAGACAAACCTATTGTTCAGGGTCATAGTACAGATAATGCCAAAGGTTTCGGTGTAGTCTTTCTTGTCTTATTGATAGTTCTGGTAGAAAAGCTCCTATCAAATTAAAAGAAACTTACTACATGCCAGATATGAATATGAACTTGTAAAGTTTATCTACTATTGATTGTAACAGTTTTTCTTATCTGGGCCACCATGGTCAATTGGAAATTTTTGACAAAAATGGAAACAGTTATCTGAAGATTAATATGGAAAATGGTATTTGCCCGATAAAAGCAATTAAACATTCAGAAATTCACTTGGCAGTCAATAGTGATAATAATGTTGCTCCTCAGAAAGTAGATTTGTCTTCTTTGAACGTTTGGCATGAAAGATGTGCACGTATAGGTTTAGACAAAATCGTGCAAGTAAAAATGGTTTGGTTTAAGGCTTGCCTACGAGTTTAAACCAAGATGTTCATACGTGTGGTGTTTGTACCATGGGAAAGTTTAAAAAGGGTCCTTTTAAACGGTTACCGAATATGTCATCCACACAGCCTCATGAATTATTACATGTTAACTTATGGGGACCTGCCCCATTACCAAGGATAGGGAGAGCTCACTATTTTTTAGCCATTGTAGATGATTACACAAGATTTTTGACCTTATGTAATCCTTTAAAACCAAACGTCATGGCCATTTTAAAACAACACCTTATTATTGTAGAATGTCAGATTGGTCTAAAAGTTTTAACAATCAGATCGGATAATGGCATGGAGTTTTGTTTGAATGATTTGGAGAATTATTTAAAATCACTGGGAATAAACCACCAAGTCACAAATGTCTATTGACCTGAAATGAATGGGGTCGCAGAGAAAATTAATCAAGATGTGGTTAATGTTCGCACATTGTTGATTTCTTCCAAGTTACAACATGGTTTTTGGGCTGAAGCCTTATTGGGTATGGCTGCCACATTCTAGTGATATGAGTAGTACTCCATATGAAAAAATGTTTGGTCGAAAGCCAAATTTGGGTTCTTTCCAAAGGTTTGGTTCCTTGGCATATACTTATGTTCCTAAACGTTATAGAACAAAATTAGAGCCCAAATCTAGAGTCGGCATATTTATAGGTTATGCTAATTATACCAGAGGTTATTGTATTGTCGGTCCTGTTAGAAAAAAGGTCATCGAACTGAAACATTGTAAACTCGTCGAATCATCGTGTGGTGTAAATTTCATTCCACGATTTAGTCAGAAAATTCATGAAACGGTTCATCCACAACTTATTGATGATAGTGATATTAGAGAAGTTTCTCAGTTATCAAATATTTTGTATTCATCATCAGTATCATCAAGTTCTGTTAAAACTTCTATAACAAAGTCACCAGAATTAATTGTTCCAAATACTAAAGTTACTCAAAGTAGTTCAGAAAGTTCTGATAGTAAAGCCAGTGGTGGTAGCGAACTGGGTCCTTGGTTATGGCAAATAGTTCCACGTTTTAATGGTTCTAGATGGGATGTTATAATGGAAAAGATATAATTCAAAAGCTAAAATTGAAGTTTATTGTAAGGAAAATGGTTTTCCATATAGGGAAGATAAGTTTAACTTCACCATGAAAGGAGGTAATGTTGTACCTGATGAAGTTCCCATAGAGAGCATGATTTCTACAGACCAAATTAATTTAAATACTACTTCAAGCGATTCCATGAAATTAGATTTTGTAGCTTGCTTCGTTTGTCAAATTCCTAATTCTTTAATTCTTTTACTGAGAATGTCACAGTTAATAATAAAACCAAACACATTGACATATGATATCATGCGGTACGAGTTTTATACCAGAGAGATTTATTTGATCTAATATATGTTAAAAGCCAAGACAATATGGCAGATTTACTAACCAAACCTTTGCTGGCATTAAAATTAAAAGGGTTTGTAATCAATATATTTACTGTAATTCCAAATTAAAGCGGGGAGATTGTTAATTATTGTGAATTTGGATGAATATGATATAGTTATTTCTTAAGTTGTGTGAAATAAGCTCATAAATCATTTTTGTAATTTTTGTAACTTTTGAATGTATGTTTCCTTTTGCCTTTCCTACTTTTGTGTAAAAAGATCTCAGATTTGTGCCGCTTGAGCTTCTGTAGTTTTTGTAAGAGGTCATGGCTGCCATTAAGGAGGTCGCCACACACATTGTCACTCTTGTAAATGTAATGTCAAGATGTAATCATTACAGTTCTTTCTATGAAGTCTACTTAATCTATGTTTCACGTCTTTTTTTTATCCATTCCATCTTTATTTGAACTGGCATCAATGAATTAGGCCGATTTCTTAACACGATTAACATGTCTCACTCTTCCGTATTTGCTCTTGTTTGAATGACTCCCTACTATCTAAAGACAGTGCCTATAAGGGTGACTAAAATGCCAAATCTATCCACCAGATGGCACTGCCTACAGATTATATAATTGTTTTTTATTAAATATAATGTACAGAGTAACAAAACAATTAAGTACCAGAGACCTTCAATAGAGAGACATGCTATTTCATAATTTTCCCATAGAAAAAATGTAATATGTTGTTAATAGGCGTTCTCTGAACTTCTCCAATGAAACACTCAAGCCGTCCATGAATGACGCAAGTAGTAACAATGAGGCAATGCATTGTTTACGTGACAGTAAAAACTTTAGCTACTATATTATACCGAGCTGACTCAAGCTGTCGAAAGAGAGTAATGTTGCCTCTTCTCATCAAGAGAGGGCCATATAAATAATGTCTAGTGACTCGTATTCTGTATTCTCCTTGTGAATCGCAAGGAGATTACACAGTATTACACATGTTTCTAGCTTCATTTATATCGCCCTCTCTTGACGAGAAATGGCAACATTATGGTCTTTCGACATATAAATATTTAAGAATTGATCATATGTTAATCATTACGAATTAAGAAAAGGTAGGTATTTTATTAATTGTGAAATTTTTAATACCAAATATTATATTAGTATCATAGTGTGATAAGAATTGTAATAGCTGAAGAATTGGGAGTTAGTTAGGTCAATAGTGCATGTATTATAACAGCATGGCAGAATTACAAAATGTAGCCCTTTACATGGAGGTGCCGGTATTTGATGGCACCAATGGGGTAACAGAATTTTTTCGATGGCTAGAGGAAATATCAGCAGTAGGAGCTTGGAATGCAGCATTGAAATTATAATAGCTAAGATATGCTTACCTGGGGAAGCCTTATATTTTGTAAGAGAAGGAGAAGAGATGAGAGAGATAAATGACTATGAGGAATTTAAAGCATTGATGATGGCTAGGTTTATGAAAGAGTGTACAGATAAAAATGAAAGAATATTTTCAGAAATTAGATAGGAAAGAGGAGAGAGTGTGAGACAGTATGCTACCAGGTTACAGTTGCTGGTAAGGAGATTGCTTATGTCGGTGGAAGGAGATAGGGAAATGCATAACGACTATATGGGAACAGATGATTGAAAATCGGATGAAAGAAATATTCTTAGCAGGATTAAACCCTATTTCTCAATGGGGAATGATATAAGTTAGACCAGAGACCTTAGAGGAAGCGATAGTCACGGCAGAAGGAATTGAGGAGGCGGAGAGGGGATTAAGAGCATGACCCACCAAACCCATGAATGAGGAAGTATGGGGAAAGATATGGAAGAAAAAAATGGAATGAGCTAAAATGAGGGTAGAGGAAGAGATGAATAAATGGAAGGAGGAAGTGAGGAAAAGAGAATATGACAGAGAGTTAGGGAATAAAGAAGGAGCAACTCCTAGGCTAACGGGAGCTGATACACATAGAAACAATGAAAGTCGAGCATGGAGTGGGCCTTGTTAAGTATGAAAAGATGTGTGCTGTTACAATTGTACTCACTGGAGACATATTTCAACTAATTGTTTTCAAAAACAAAACAAAGACGTGTGTCGGTATTGTCAGTTTAGGGGTCATTATGAATGAAATTGTCAGATGAAAATGCGTGATTAACAGGGAAATAGAGAATCAGGGGAAAACAGAGGAGGGTTGAACAATGATCAGACAAAATACGTACCATGACTTCCCCTCCGGCAGTAGGAACACGAGGAGGAGAAGGGTTGCTAGTTAAACAACAAACATTTAAGCCCCGGAATGCAGATCTTTTGTTGATAGAAGGTCGTATGGGTACAGAAAGAGCTCAATTTATTAGTTGATATGGTTAGCAAAGTTACTTTGTTGGAAGGAGAACTGATTCAAACTTTGAAATTGCGGGAATACTGCAGTGAAGAATTAGATATTCCAGAATCAATTCTAGTTGGTATTACAGGTCATCACTTTAAAACCAAAGGAGCGTATTGAAATAAAAATTTAACTGGGGAAAAAAACTTAACCATTTGCCATTTTATTCATGGGAAAGAAGATTTGTGACATCTTATGATGGGATTCTAGGAGTAGCTACATTTGCCAGAGTAAGATTTAGTATTGATTTTGGAGAAAAAGCTATATGAGAAGGGAATAATACGAAACCTTTTGTAAGGGATGAAGAGAGTGAAAAGATAGAACCAGTAAACGCTAGAATTAAGAAATTAAAGTTGATGGAGGACCTGCCAGTGTGTCCGGGGAAATGAGTAATAATCCCACCCTTTGCAGAAGTAGTCTGTGCAAGAATAGTGAAAGGGGAAGTGTTTAAAGGTCAAAAAGGAGTCATAGAAATCATGATTTCAGGATACCTGGTTTAAAAACCGCTAACATGAGAGTTATCATTGCAGCCCATAATACAGTTCCTATTCGTATTTTGAATTGTTCCCAGGAAGAGTTATGTGTCAATAGAGGCATCTTGGTAAAAAAATATTTAGTGTCGATCAATTAAGATCGGGTAAGATTAATATTATTGATATCAGAGAAGGAGGCATTCAGGAAGATTTGAGCAGGGAAAATTATTTGAAATTATTTAATTTGAAACATGTGGACAACAGAGATGGAAAACGTTTGGAAGATTTGTTGGACCAATTGATACCTTGCTTCTCACAATCAGAATTTGACTTAGGTTATGCACATGTATTTCATCACCAAATTGACACCGGAGATGCACGATCGATTGCACAAGCCTCTTACAGGATTCCATGTGCACAGAGAAAAACTATAGAGCAGATAGTAGACAATCTATAAAAACACAGAGTAATCAGGAGAGTACCTCTCCATGGGCCACACCAGCATTACTGGCAAAGAAGAAAGATGGAACCTTTTGATTTGTCGTAGATTATCAGAAATTAAATCGTGTAACAAAACACATGTTTCTCATCCTTCTATAATTTCAGAAAGTCTGTCCATGTTAGGAAACGCAAAAATATTCAGTTGTTTGATGCAAATCAAGGGTATTTCCAATTAGACATAAATGACCGGCCAAAAACTGCTTTTGTTATTGCAGGCGGAAAATTTGAGTTTACCTGATTGCCAATGGGTCTAGTTAATTCACCTAGAACACACTGCAGAACACATCATTTGGCAAATAAAAGAGAAATTTGTTCTTGTTTATTTGGATGACAATTTGTTATTCCAAGGATATGGATCAGCATTTGAAAGACTTAGAATTTATATTTGGGAGAACTTTTGAGGCAGATATAAAAATGAAACCTAAAAATGCCAGTTTGCAAGATTTTAGGGCATATTGTATCGGAAGAAGGCATTTCACCTGTCCCTAAAAAATAAAAGCTTTGAAAGATTTTTCATGCCAGAAATCCGTGAAGGAGATACAGTTGTTTCTAGGTCTAGCCAAACCTTTAACTGATCTTACTCACAAAGATGTAGCGTTTGTATGAAGTGGAGATGTGGAAGATGCATTTAATGCATTAAACAGTCTCTCATTACTGCACCTGTGTTGCAGAGTACGGATTTTACATGTGAGTTTATCGTATCAACAGATGCTAGTGCTGATGCAATAGGAGCTACTTTATCACAGAAATTTGGAGAGGTTGAGCTACCCATTGTGTATGCTAGTAGGCTTTTAAAGCACAGTGAGCAAAATTACTCTACTATTGAACGTGAATGTTTAGCCATTGTTTTTGCCCTAAAAAAAGTTTCGACTGTATTTATATGCAAGACATTTTCAATTGATTACTGATCATTTGCCCTTGAAATGATTGTTTAATATCCAAGATCCATTCTCTAGAATTGCACATTGGTCTTTTCTTTTGCAGGGTTTTGATTTTGAGATAGTGCATAGGCCAGGTCGTAAGCATGGTAATGTAGATTCCTTAAGTTAGATCCGTATTAACCATGTTGGAGAATACACTTCCATTATTTCTAGAGAAATGATGGCAGTAGAGCAGAGGAGAGATGAACAGTTGTAACCTGTTATTGAGGCTTTACATAAATTGTAGTCTGGTGAGGAGAAACCTAGAAGTTTAATGAGTTAATTTTTAGATAGGGAGGGTATTCTATATCATTAAAAGGTATCGCGATCAGGGAGAGAGAAATGGGAAAGTATGGCGGTACCTAAATTATACATCAATTATGTACTGAATAATTTTCGTTCCCTACCAGTGAGTGGGCACATAAAGGCAAAAAAGATGAGAACAAAAATTAACAAACAGTTTTATTGGGGAAGCATGATTCATGATATACAAGAGTATTGAAAAATTCTGATAGCTGTCAGAGAAAGACCCCTCCTAGAAAGCATAAAGAACAACGACTACAAAAACCTCTGGAGATTAACTGCCTTAGGCCACGCCATTTTTGGAAGGAAAAATTGATTTATGTGATAACTTGGGAAGCGTTATTTGTAAATTAATAAATTATCCTTTTGGACCAAAAATTTTTGTAATAAAATCAGAGATATTTGTTGGTTTATAGCATTTATTTCATTTTCATATTATATATTTCATTTTTTATAAAAAAGTAATAGAAATCATTAAATAATGTCACAGAAATGAAATACACAGTTTCAAAATTTTTTCAGAATTTATACATGACAGTTCACGAAAAATGAAAATAGTCACATTTTAGCTGATTTTATCCGTGATAGAAGAGTGAAGAAATTTTTAAAATACGTTTGTAAGTTATTTTTCTATGAATTTTCATTTGAATTTATGTCAAATTGTAATTTGAGCTCACTAACGTAAACACGTCATTTGATAGCATCAAACAGCTATCGCGTGCATTACCTACGTGACTAGCTCCCCCTATTACGAGGAACAGCCAGAAGTTCAATTTTCCTTTGTTCTCTCTAGTGAGGTTGATGAAATAATGCAATGGTGCAGCCAAAAGTGACGTAGCGACGGGGGGAGGACGACTGCAAGGGCTCGTTTTTTTATTGAAATACTATAATATTTTCTAATTCCATTTAAAAATAATTAAGACTTCGAAAGCTAGAATATCTTCTGCTGTTTTTTGAATTATTTTTTCCCGTTCTGGACAGCGGTATTGTGTAATGGAGGTATCACTGCACGCGAAATATGAAAATTTTCTCCTTTTATGCTCAAGTGCTCTGAGTAAGTCTAAATGTCATTTTTTTATTACACTCTGATAAATATTTCTGCCTATTGCTAGAAAATAAGTGTAGGTATTGAAAAATGCAAGCAGTTTGTGATATGTAGCTGCATAAGATAATGATTTATAAGATCAGAAATACATCGCTATTTTGTCAAGTTGCAATGCTCTTCATTATGAGAGCAGCATCTTATAAATATTATTTTATTAAACTTCTAATGTTTGCATGTGCCTAATATTAAACAGACAATTTAAAGGAAGGTTTCTATATTATATATATATATAAATTGGCGATAAAGTGTCAAGAGTTTTAAATTTCGAGCTGTGTGCATCCAATGGCCAATACTGATACAGAGGCCAGATATGGAATGTCCCAGTTCAAGGAAGTTAATAGACCATTTCAGAGAGTTACTATGGATCTGATGGAATCATATACTATACACTGTCATATCAATGAATTATGACCAGCATCCCTTCAAGGTACATGCATGGTTTGCTCCAACAACAATTAAACATTGCAAAATTTGCATAACGGGCTGAGAAAGCTTTAAAGATGGTGCATCAAACGGCAGGTGCATGAGCCTCAAGATGGGTAAACATCCGGATTTAATGGACATAAAAAAGGATGATAATAGGCTATCGCAGCAAGTGTGGTAGCCATTTCTGAACTGTTCACAGTTTGCTATAGTGAAGGTGTACAAAGAGTGGAGCGCAGGGACAGAAATCGCGTCCCGATGCCCATCGACCAACGGGGTGAGCGGCGCCTATGACGACTCGTAAAAGTTGACAGGAGAGCCACCGTCCATCTGGAGAGACCACCAGATTCAGAGACGCGTATCTGAGATTACCATTGAACGCACCCTGCTACGGATGGACCTGAACAGTTCTCACATGGTTGCTGCACCCATTTTGACCAAGAGTCATCATCAACGACATCTAGACTTTGCACATGAGCACCGCCATTGTACCACAGACGAGTGAGCAAAGGTCGCCTTCTCCGACGAGTCAAGGTTTTTGGTCCATAAGATTGACGGGTGATGACGAGTGCGTCGTGAATGCCATGAAAAGAGACTGCAGGAGGCTATTGTGAGCCAGAAACAGGCTGGTGGGGATAGTGTGCATGTGTAGGGGATCTTCTGTTGGGAGCAATTAGATCCACTGTTTAGTCTAGAGGGCAATTTGAATGTCTGTGGCTATCTGTCAATTGTAGCAGACCAGGTGCACCCGTACATGCTCACGATGTTCCCCCAATGTGATGGTGTGTTCCAGCAGATAATGCACCCTGCCACAAGGCATGTCTCTTTCTGGATTGGTTCGAGGAACACTCTACTGATTTTCGATTGCTCCTTTGGCTTGCTAATTCGCCAGACATCAATCCAATCGAACATCTGTGGAAGTACCTTGATCGATATGTATGGCAGGTGGACCCTCCACCTATGACTCCCGAAGCTCTGTTTGACAGGACTTCAAGCAGAATGGACTGCCATACCATACACATCCCACGCACTTCTTGCATCCATGCCACGATGCCTAGCAGCAGTTATAGCGAGGAAGGATGGCTACTCGCATTACTAAGCGGGTGGTCATAATTCAGTGATATGACAGTGTACATTGCAAGGAAATATATATACAGTAGTTTTAATTGATCATTTTTCTCGATACTGTGAAACCATTGTCCTTCCGAACCAACAGGCATCCACTGTTGGCTGCTGTGCACTCGTAGAAAATATTTTTGCATGTCATTCAATCCCCACGCAATTACTTAATAATAGATGAGCGAATTTTACATCGGAGATGATGAGGGAGGTTTATAAGGCATTAGGCATTAAAAAGCTATTTACTACTGCATTTCACTCTCTTCGAATGGAGTCACAGAGCATTGTAATAAGATTCTTATAGGAATCTTGAAGATTATGTAGAGAAACATCAGAGAAATTGAGATTCTCAACTAATTTTTGCTACTTTCAGTTATAATACGATGTATCACAAAGCAGTAAAGAAACACCATTTTCTCTTTTATGGACATGATCGTAATGACCGAAAGAGTGCGATTGCGGGTACAAGCGGCCGAAATGAGATTTCTGAGATGTGTGGCAGGTGTTACCCTACTAGATAGAGTGTACAGCAGCACAATAACGGAATCTTTAGGTGTTGAGCCACTACTTCTCCGCATTGAGAGATCTCAGTTGCGCTGGTATGGCCACGTGATACGGATGCCGCAAACTAGTCTTCCTAGGCAGTTGTTATTTTCCAAGCCGGTGGGTAAGAGACCAAGGGGTCGGCCTAGAACCAGGTGGCTAGACTACATGGAGAATCTGGGTTCGAGTCGCTTGGATATTACCAGGGAGGACATGCGCCTGATGGCGGAAGATCGCGATCGCTGGAGATCCTCCATAGGGCTGCTGCCCCCGTGACCCTAACGGATAAGCGGGTTTGAAAAGTAAGTAAGTATGGACATGATCCGCAGATTCCATTCGATATTCTCATAGCCCCTCCGAAAGTTTTATATGATTTAGACAGTGATTATGCCTGAGAAATGGAGCAGAGAATACATGATGCATATGAACTGGCGAGCAAATCATTACAGGTGCAGCAGGAAGAAAGAAAGGAGTATCATGCAAAGAAAAATAAACTATATCAATTTGAAATAGATGATGTTGTCTATCTGCATGTCCTATTAGTACAGAAAGAACTATCGTGAAAGATCGTAGACCATTACGAGGGTTCATATGTCATTTTTCGTAAGTTATCAGAGTTAAATTTCATGATACAAGAGATTTCTAAGGCAGGAACAAAAAAGAAAGTAATTCATGCTAATCACATTAAACCAACTTATGGGGAAGTACAGTCTGTGGAGAGAGTTCAGTCACCTCGTAGACAAAATGTTTCTTGAGAAAATCGTACCAAGATAGTATCAGAATCTAGAACCTCTTGGAAGGCAGATATATTCATCCCTGCGCAAATGCCTGAAGCACCTCCCGCTCTACAGAATAGTGAGTGTCCTAGAAATCAATTCGTACTGGAACCAAGAGCAGAACCCCCCTACCGATATCAATTATGCAATAGAGGACCTGTGGAGCCAAAACCCTGGTTTAGGGAATCCCCATGGGATTCAAGAGTTGTAAACCAAACAAGAAGAGATGAAGCAGGCCCCTCTGGAGCTCAAAACCAAGACAGAGTAGATTGCATAGAAATTCGAGAAGAACCCCTTGATGTAAGTAATAAAGGGAACAAAACAGCTGTTAAATTCGTATTTACATTGAATGACAGAGAAATTGATAAAATTGGAATTTTAAACAGAAGGAGTAGACAGTTAGAAAAAGGAAAAAAGTGTTACAATTCCTAAGGTGGTGAAAGAATACATTTATAACTCAGATATTGAATGGGAATTAGAAATGGAGGAAGAAGAGTTACCCTTTTCAGAAGCAGAAGAAGAATTTTAGAAAGGAATTTGATCAGTTTTATACCCTCCCCTTGGGTTCCATCAAGTTATTTTATGTCTTTGTTTTCACGATCATTTGACCAGAGTAGTTTACAGAATGCGTGGAAAAAAAGGAAATGTCTGTATCTATATTCATTCTTTGGGAAGATGCTACAAGGGTCGACTGGCACTGGCAAGAGAAAGAAAAAACCCAGTCAAGATACTAAGTCACCTAAAGACTTACCTTTCTGTCGAGCTCAATACCTTTAAAAAGGAAAAAACTTACCCGATTTGCACTTACCTGAATCCTGTCCTAGACTTTAGAAAAAAGGAAAGAAAAACTCAGATTAAAAGAAAAGAGGGAAAAAATAGAACTTTTGGATAATAATCGAAAAATTTGAACTAATATTTACCCTGAGTGAATTAAGAGATCCTGAAATAATCTAAGATCCTTTCTGGAAGTTTGTTTGAAAGATACCCTATGATTGTTAAGAATGCCTTTCAGAAGTACTTCGAAAACTCCAACCTAACAGCGAGAAACCAAAGCTTAGTTGATGTTGTTTCACCCGAATGTTTGGATGTTGACACTTCCAGCTAATACGGAACTTTCCTGTTTGAGGAATTTAGTGCCATGCTGTCGTTCATAGCAGGTAGTGGATAAGACCTTTCTACTAAAACACCCTGTCCCACTCCTAGTATGAATGTTTTAGTCGACTGAGTCCCTTCCCCCCACTTACAGATGCCCTCTCGTGAATGGTGCCATAGGGTTGTTCAACCACACCCTCCTTCAGATCATCTTTACCAGGAATCGGATCTATTAAAGCAAAATAAAAGATATTCAATTACCAGAAGGATTTATCTAATTTAGGACAATTGAGATGTAAAGAGAAATGTAAAGGAATTAGCTAGGACTATGAGATAATAGAAATTGAAAAGAGTTGAAAATATAAATTTCCTCACTTCAGTCTTATCTGTACGAAGGCAGCCAATGTCGTCGTTTAATCCCCAACCTTAGCCTTGTATTTATTATGTGAGACTGACTTAGAGTAATGTGTACCACTAACGTGACAACAAAGATTAACAGTGAACTCCATTACAGATAATTAAGGTCATTTTTAGAGTTTACTTAACTAGACTTTGACTTATTTTAAAGCTGACCAAGCAGTGCTGTAGAACTTTTATTATTATTTAATACTTTATCTAGAAATTTCAATTGATTATTATCTTATTTGTGTTCTTTCAATGTTTGTTCAGAGTTTTTTATTTTTGAATTGACCCTAGAGTGGTGTGTGCAGCAAAGTGTTACCTTATCCAGCTGGAAATTTATTATTCAACATTAAGCAAATAAATTGTTTTCTTTTACTTCCTCGCCCTTCCACTACTCGAAGGATTAAACAAACAAGATTCAGTGTTTGTGTGTCTTTTCCTTAGTGATAGTTATGGTCATCTCTAACTAACAATTTTTACAGATAATTCATCAATTTGCTTTCGATCACCGTAACGGTGCAAGCAGACAACGCACCCCGTTACAAAGTTTTTATTTGATTAACTCCTTAGATTCATATTGATTAATATGAAGGTTACGACATGGCATATAACAATTCTCTTCATAGTGAAGGAAAACTTAAGTATTGTGGACGAGACAGATAAACTTATCATCGCAGTGATTCAACGTCGTGTGCCCATCTCCCTGCTTACTGAAGAAGCCGTGGTGCTGATTAATGGACGGTGACCACACACAACGTTTGGGAAGGTTATAAGATGAAATACAAACATGTGGTGACCACTGAAATAAATGTATAGAGAACCTACCCTATCGATACCTTCGTCGATGGTGGTCTGATAAAATAAAGCATAGGCATCGGTCACTCACTGATCGAAAATGTAGAGCGAACAATCCAGAACCAAACCTAAGACTTGACTCGCCTTAATGAGCCGCGAGAAAGAACTCCGGAAAGAAGTTCTTGACCTTCCCGCCTACACACTGACCGAAATCATTGGTGAATACTTGCAGAAACTGGAAGAATGAGCACTACTTATGCAAGTACCAGCAGCCTCATTGTCCCATATAGTACCGCTGGTGATGCCGGAGGAAATCACACCCTGGGGGGTGGCCACTAAATTGAGGGAGCTTCCCAATTGGGATGCTGCCTGTAACTGGTTATTGCGACAGTTTGGACATCAAATTGGCCTAATAACCAATAAAAAGCGTCTGATAGACCTCCATCAATAGTCCAATGAGATGTTCTCTCAATTTGCATACGATGTATGCCAGAAAAATCAACGTCTTGTCTACCCCCTAAATGCATACGAAATTGCTGACCATTGCTATGAAAACATGTGGACCAACTACGAAGCCACATCTGATGGTCTGAGTTCAGCTCGCTACCAGAGTTGGAATCACATGCCCTTGAATGGGAAAAACGCCATGATGAGACTCACGTACCTAGGTTAAATTCTTCATTAAAGGATGGTTACGTGTTTGAGATGCCAGCAGGACAAAGGACCAAATGGGATGCCCCCCTCCATAGGAATACTTGTGGTAGAGTCACCTGCCCAGATTTATTGCCCGGCTTAATTCAGGGCCCGAGATGATAAAACGAATGCCGACCTCAGACGTCAGTGGGACCATCAGAGGCTCTCCTACCCCACTAGAGTTTTCCCGACGAACACGGGATAAACACACAGACAGGAGTTCGCCTTTCCAACACGAATGCGAACAGGCAAGGGTGCAAATCCTCAATCGAAACCCCATTCCAAAGATACCCTTGCCCTGTATGAAATAACATGGAAATAACCCAAATCACGAGACCAAGCAGGACTTTCCATCCCTGCCTCACACAAGAGCAAAACTACGGGTACTGACTACCGGATGTTGGCACCTCCAGATATTGGTTGTGGAAGGAGTGATCGATGCGATGATCGACACAGGTGTGACATTCTCCTTGATTAGTGAGATCACCGCCGAGAAGATTGAGCGTAAAAAAGTCTGACACCTTCAATAATAACTGTTTCCATCGGACGAGAAATCATGTTGACAGAGAGCATTTTTGCCGAAATAACCCGTGTCAAAGATACTGATTATCACCCGCAGTTCTATGAGTGGTGGGATTTCCCGGGACTTGCCAACACCATGGTGGTCTGGCTTGATTTCTTATGACAGTGGAATGCTGAGATGACATTGTTCCCCGAGACTCGTCCGGAAGCTTGATGTCGGTACGTCAATGACCAAGACCGAGAACAAAACTTATAGAATCTTCTGCAAGATATAGAAGAGTAAATGAACCGTATCACGGTAAAATATCCAGATCACGAGCACCAAATCAACACCAGGAAGGGTCCTCCTGTCAGGGTCAGGCCATACTACTACAATCCCGCAAAGCTGGAGACGATCCGGGGCTTGTTGAAAGAAATGAAGCATTAAGGGGTCGTCTGGAAATACGAGTTGGCCTGGTCACTGCCGTATTTCCTAGTGCAACGTCAAAGAGCCATGCTTCGTGCTCAATGAGCGAAAGTTAAAAGCCTTCACCAACCCAATGTCTTACTTTCCCTTACCGACCAAACTAATACTCAAGAAGCTTAGTCGTGCCCAGATTTTCTCCACCCTAGATCTACGGCATGCCTATTTGCAGGTCAGGCTTAACCCCGACTCATACGAGAAGACCGCGTTTATGGTCCCTGGCCTGGCACCTTTTGTTACCAGGTCATGCCATTAGGGATCCAAAACGTAGCCCAGGCCTTTCGGTCTCTTGTGGAGTAGGGTCCGGACCCATCTATAGAACCTGAGTGCTTTCACTATGTAGGTGATATCATAGTGGCAAGCTGAGACCAGGAGGCCCACCTCGACACCATCCAGAAAGTCCTCCACCGATTGCTGAAGTTCAACCTACATGTAAATTTCCTAAAATCCGTCTTTTTCTAGGTTATGGAGTGGATGAGAAGGATCTAAGGCCCTGTGATCGAAACATACACCTGATGTTCCGAACATAGACCAAAGTGGCAGATGTCTGGCGATTCCTCAGCCAGTATTATCACCAATTCATACCAAACTTTAGTGCGATTAAGTGGCCCATGTATCGCTTAACACACAAGGATATGAGATGGGTCTGGGACAATGCCTGCGAGAATTCCTTCAACACCATCAAAAGATTATTAACCAGACCCCCCCCCCATCCTCGTCCAACTGAAATTCACTCGCCTGTTCGAAGTTCACACAGATGCCTCTAAGCGGAGCATAGGGTGTACGTTATTGCAGATTTACAAAGGAGTCCACGACATAGTCGCATACGCCAGTCGATCACTGACGGACGCTGAAGCTGACTACAGCGCCATCGAGTGGGAGTGCCTCGCAGCCTGCATGCCGTGGAGACAGAGCACACCTTACCATCTACTGTGATGGGCAATCCTTGAAGTGGATGGCAAATTTCAAAGACCATCTTGGCATGATTGCACATTGGAATCTGCAGCTGCAGGGCTTCGAATATGAGGTCGTCCATCAATGGTGGATGTTCAACAATGTACCCGACGTCCTCTCCCACTCAACCAACCTGACCTGCACTGCACAGGTCCAAGACTCCACCTCTCCCATCCTAACATCGTCAGTGCCCCCTGAAAATCGCACAACCCGAGAACAGCATTGTCCCAGCGAGCCACTCTCAACATGTAACACCTCATAGACGGTGATGATTCCTCATGAACGAGACGCCTTTATAAGAACCTGGCATCTACGTCATGACCTGGTGCACCGTGGGGGTAAAACACTCTATCTTCTGCTGAAGTCTCACTTCACCTGGCCAAAGATGCAGTGAGATATTAATCATATAACACGGGCATGCCCCGATTGCCAGCATTGCAAACCAGCAAATTGCCGGTTGGTCTGACAGCAAAACCTTCGCCTGAATCGTCTGTGGCTGTCCACGTTCTGGTACTCATCATAAGAAGCCACCAAGAAAACCAATATATCTTCTTGATAGTAGATTGCTATAGCGGTTGGGTGACTACAATTTCCACCTCACACATAACTCAACAAGGGATTATCAGTATGTTGAAACTCGCCTCCGAACAGATTGGCAAGCCAGAAACTGTCCTCTCTGACAATGCGACCTACTTCGGTGGATGAGAATATCTGCGATAAGCCGCCGCCAATGCCATTAAAATATAATACTCATTACTGTATCTTATGTGCCACATACCAACCCCACAGAACGGCACATCCACGGTTTAGTAGAGAATCTGAGGCTGAAGTTATTAGATCGCCGACCCAACGAGTGGGACAACCTGCTAGAAACATGCATACCAGCCTTGAGACAACTACCAAATGACAAGACTCTTTTCAGCCCCGCCGAGATCCATTTCGGAAAAGTATATGATAAAGCTACCCTCTCACTGGAACAAGTTCTACCATTGTTTAACGAGCGTCCTCGACATCAGAGGCAATGCCGAAGAAGGAGAGAAACGAAACAGATACCTTCCAAAGTAGGAGATTAATTTTTTATGGCTCCATGCCTGTGTGATTCCTGGCCGTCTACCTTCCAAACACAAATTATGACTACTCTATTTCAGACCTTACTTGTCAGACCTTGAAGTCGCTGAATATAGTTGAATTAATGTGCCAATATCATCTGCGGAGATCATCTGCAATCGCCACGCTGGAGGACCTCAAGACATTAATAGATTATGTGTATTGTGAAAATAACTGATCAGTAGCTTATTCCGACTCGACTTCTGCCTTTCTCAAGAATTTTTTGTTTTCGAGAAGGGGGTTATAATGGATCGCTTCGGCCCGATATGTTCGTGTGCTGTGGGATGAAAAAAATTCTTCACAACTTCGTCTGACTTTTCACCTTTGTGAAAACTTTTTATTTCAACTTAGTGATTTACTTTGATAAACTGTGCTTCGTGACTCAATTGCTGCAAACCCCCCTTTGTTTTGGGAAACAATGATGCTCATGGATAAACTTTGTTGAGAACTATTATCATGTAGATTGTTGAAGAAAAATAGGGAAAAAATAACAAGAGGGATTCGAAGGAAAGCCAGCTGAGAAAATGGATGGATCGTCCGCCATTCCAAAAGAAGAATTCTTATTTTAGCCATTGACGGGCGAGGTCATTTTGAAATTGTATCAGAGTTGTGTCAAGGATTCCCCGTCCCCCGCTGACTGTCATACGCTATTTGTTAAAGAGGAGAATCAGAAAATTTTGCTCTGAGCAGAGTCCACCAGAATTCAGACCGTAATGAAAAACCCCTGCAGTTGAGGAATTCGAACGATGAGGTTCAGTTGCGACTGGATTGGAAATAAAGATAAGTAGACATTTCTGCTCATTACAGATTTTGTTTATTTGCATTTGGCAATTATTTATGAACGGATTAATTAACCTAAACGCTGAATTATAAAGAAAAGACAAAAACCGGACGTCATAATTGGAATGCCAGTAACCGCCACCAAGACCTTTGAAATAAAAGAAGATACAAAAGTAAGACAAATTTTCCTGTTTTCCTTTTGGGAGTCTCGCCAACATTGTTCGCACAAGTTACTCTAATAAACGGAAAATAAAGGAAAAGAAAGTTACCTAAAGACTTACCTTTATGTCGACCCCAATAATCTTTAAAACAGAAAAACTTACATGATTTTCACTTACCTGAATCCTGTCCTAAACTTTAAAAAAGGAAAGAAAACCGTAGATTAAAAGAAAAGAGGGAAAAAATAGAACTTTTGGATAATACTCGAAAAATTTGAACTAATACTTATCCTGAGAGAATTAAGAGACAGTGAAATTACCTAAGATCCTTCATGGAAGTTTATATGAGAGATAGCCTATGATTGTTAAGAATGCCTGTCAAAGGTTCTTCGAAAACTCCAACTTAACGGCGAGAAACCAAAGCTTAGTTGATGTTGTTACTCCCGAATGTGTCGATGTTGACACTTCCCGTTATTACCAAACCTTTCTGTTTGAGGGATTTAATGCAATGCTGTCGTTTACAGCGGGTAGTGGTGGGTCCCTTCTACGAACACGCCCTGTCCCACTTCTAGTATGAATGTTTTAGTCGACTGAGTCGCTTCTCCCACTCATAGACGCCCTCTCTTTAATCGTGTCGTAGGGTTCTTCAACCACACTCTCCACTGCCTCAGTCCCTCCTTCAGATCACATTTTCCAGGTATCGGATCTATTAAAGCAAAATAAAAGACATTCGATTACCAGAAAGATTTATCTATTTTAGGACAATTTAGACGTAACAAGAAACATAATGGAATTAACTGGTACTATAGGATAAGTGAAAACGAAAAGAGTTGATAATACAATTTCCCTCACTTCAGTCTTACCTGTACGAAGATGGCCAATGTCGTCATTTAATCCCCGAACTTAGCCTTCTATTTATTATGTGAGATTATCTTTGAGACTGACTTCAGTAATGTGTACTACTAATGTGACAAAGATTAATAGTGAACTCCATTACCGAAAATTAGGTTCATTTTTAGAGTTTATCCTGGCCTAAAGTAGATTTTGACTTATTTTAAAGCTGACCAAGCGTTGCTGTAGAACTTAAATTTCTATTTAATTCTTTACCTAGAAATTTCAATTGACTATTATCTTATTTGTGTTCCTTCAGTGTGTGTTCAGTTTTTTTTATTTTTGAATTGACCCTAGTGTGATGTGTGCGGCGAAGTATTACCTTATCCAGCTGGAAATTTATTATTCAACCTTAAGCCAATAAATTATTTTCTTTTATTTCCTCGCACTCCCACTATTCTCAGGAGGGAACAACCAAGATAGTGTGTTTGTGTGTCTTTTCCTTAGTGACAGTTATACTACGATCGACCAAAGATAGATTGCCTTATATGGAAAAAATCGGATCGGCCAGTTTCTTCAGCTATTTCTGGAATTGACTCTCTCACTATAAAAAAACGATGTCATTGCTGAATAGTGCAGCGACAACCCCAAATGAGTGATGCCAACACCTCTCTCTATGTGTAGGGGTTTTTTCTCATTTCCTGCTAGGAAAAAATATCCCATCAAAACTTCTTCTTTCCGCGCGCAAAGTATAATTCACAATTTTGACAGATAATTCATCAATTTGCTTTCGATCACCATAATGGCAGAAGCAGATAACCCACCCCGTTACAGCATCCAGAGAGGCGAGGGAGATGAGCCTTTTGAGCAAGATATAGAAGATCTTCAGATCACTACAATGTTTGTTCCCTTGGCCGTGATCGGAGTAAAGAATCTAGTGTAACCGGAGGAGGAAGGAAACGGCAATGTGGTAGACATGGCACGAGAAGGGAAGAACTGGGAAGTGGAAGAGTAAAGAGAGAAGAAAGAAATAGGCAATGGTTCTGTAAATGGGAGTGAATCACACGAAAAGTATGTATGTACTGTTTCTTGATCTTTGTTTTGAATAAATATCTGGTTAGTTTGGTGGGAGTGCGAATTTCGGGAATTTTTATAAAAATTATAACAAAAACCTACGTGTTGTCTTGCGTAATTTACAGGAGAATTAGGCGGATTGGTAAAAAAAATTTTGAAAGGAAACTGGAGAGTAAGAAGAATTTTTTCCACTTTGCTGCTGTAGGATTATTATTATACTGAATTTGCTGCAGCAACTCATTTTCCGGTGATAGGTGGTTTGTTAAGAGAGAGGAGAAAGAAAAGTGGTTCTCCTTTCATTCTACTTTTGATATCAATAGATCGCCATTATGTTTTCCCCTTTTCACAATCCGTTTAACATCATCGCCTATTTAAGGGCCAATCTCCGTGAATTGATTCATCGATGTTAATGTTTTGATGTCTTTATAATCATCAACTTCTCATATGAAGATAAGGCTTTATGCATGAATGTGTTTTCACTGCTTTTCTTTTCGTTTTGATTTTAATACTGCATCTGCCGATTTTAGTTTCTTGCAAAAGTTGCGTTTTCCTTGCTAATGCAGATGAATGTTATACATTATTCCTAGCTTGTAAAGACGGAATTTATTTAAATCGAATGATTCTCTTTTTTAGTTTCCCTTGTGGAAGTTCCAAGAAAACATTTTTTCATATAGTGAATAACCCACTTTTCAATGGCTATAAGTTTATTTGTAGGGATAATAATGTTAGGTTGTGGAAGGAAAAACGTAGAGGCACAAATAACCTTAAAGAATGGTTTTTATTTGCTGGACAGGGAGCTTCTGTAGTGTCTGCGAACAATTGGAAAATTATCTTTGATCTTCAAATTACACCGTTATTAAAAGGTATTGAGCAATTAGCCGAAGGCATTTACCCTATTAGAGCTAGATATGCGAATTTATTAACCACTAATTTAGCTGTGTCTCAAGAATTACGATTTTTAGAACAAGAGATATCTTATTTAAACAAAGAAACCAACGGAACTGCTAAGTTGTTATCTATACCTAAGCATAGACGTTCTGTATTTGATGCAATGTCACAGAACGAGAGTGGTGCTTGCGAGGCAGGAGAGAGTGATTTAGAGCGAGCGATGGTGGCGCCTTCCCTTGACTCAATAGCATGGTCTGTAGATATTCATGGTCATCGAGGCATTTTCGGCAAGTCTACAGACTTGGGCTCAATGGGTGGGGTTTCACCTATGCCATGACATACTTCACAGGTTACGTAGTAATTATAGCATTTGAAAGCTTATAAATTTGTGACGAAATGATTTTTCTTAATATCCGTATACCTAATAGTATATC
>JAHWFO010017865.1:0-13294 GCA_023313115.1 Rhysida immarginata | reverse complement strand
AACTCCTGATGTCCCTCTGTTATACTGTAAGGCCACCACCTGTTTAAACATATTGTGTCTATACTTAAGGTTTCTCTCCTTACTCGTGTCTGTGCTCACAATCGAATGCGGGGCAACAAACACGGTACCTGCAAACATTTCATAGTATCTAAAATCTTAAAAAGAGTGTATTTTGTATGACGAAAAATTAAAATTATTGCATCACCCATAACGCTCTTTTTATCCGGAAAGTTATTCTTAACTATAGAGAGGAAGGAATTTGTACAAAAAAATTAAGCGCTTCATAACACATAGAAATTCAACCAGCGTGCAAATTATGGATAAGTTGAAGACTTCAAAAACCATCAAAAGATCTAAATGTTTCAAAATAATAAATTATGAATTAAATTGTGAAAAATAATATATATATATTATAATGGAAATGAGTTTATTCCAATAGACAAGGATTCATTAGTCTTCATTCAAAATGCTGAAAGCAAAACATTAGGCTATTATATGGCTAGATAACACAGCGAAGTATAGTTACGCTATCTGTTACCACACTTTAAATATATTTCATAATACCTCTATAGTAAAGGTTTAAATAAAAATTGTTGCTCAGACAACAATGATCGCGTGTCTTTTCAGTTCTGGCGTGTGCTTCAAGGCGGCGCTAACAATGGTTAAACATGCAACAACAATGGAAAATGTTTCCGTAACACTTTTTGGCACGCTCTATAGATATTCATGGTCATCGAGCTCCATTATTAAAATGAAGCTAAAGTTTCTAGCTCGCAATAGGGCAGGAACTCTATTGAAAAGTGGCACTGCATGTACATTCGGCCCAAAAACGCCTGCAGCGCCACCCTATCGACAGACAGAAAATTTACTTTCATTTTCAGTTTCAATGAAAACCTTTATCACAGGTCATGGTCGGCCCTGGTTCGACCTATGCGGCACCTGGCGCGATCTGTTTTATTTAGCTTCTCGAAACAATGGAAAATGGCCGAAGCTCGATGACCATGAATAACTATAGACCGTGCTTTTTGGTGTCTGTTTTCGCACCACGTTTTTTGTAGATAGATGTCCAGCCTTAAAACATTATGATGTTAAAAACATTCCACCATTAATGAGTAATTAATGATAACCGGAACAGGTTTAGTAGTAGGTATTCTATAGGTGTAACTCCAAAAAAGATTTTTGACGTTCCATGAGTGTTTTAAACAAAAAAAAATGGAAGTATCCTTAACGAGGATACACCCCCGTCTGCCTGTGAATATTCTATTGTCGCCATTGCAAGATGTGTTTAGTGAAAATATGTCATAAAACTAAAATAAAAAGAAGTGACTACATGTAGATGATGTAATAATGATTGAATTTAATAAAACGAAAACAAGATTGTGATAAATAAATGAACTAAGATAATTTTGGCATATTTTTTGACTGAGGCATTGTTGAAAATAAAAGCTTACTTACCTTAGAGTTGGATTGTTAGACGCGTGAAAACGATAACAATGTTGTTAACTTTGGTTTCTGGCTTGTTTTTTGTTTTGGGCTTCTGAAGAGGCAGTGAACGGTTGAAGTTTTTTGGGCATGAGGGATGTTCCGGATCCATCATGGAACTTCGATAATAGTTTTTTAAAATACGATGATACGTTTGTTTTGGGCCATATATAATCAGCGCGATGATGTCCCAAGAGCCCGGAGATAGATGGTCCAAGCCTGGAATTTGCTACAAACTTTCACAGCGAGGTTCAACACTTTCGTCCGGTAAAAGCGTTTGAATTTCGGCCATGATCATGAAGTTTGGCCAGAGACTGTCGCTTGTTTTTTTGGTTTTATTTCACAGAAAACCACAGGAAGGAGAAGACGAACGATTAATCGGCCGACCATGAGGGACTTCATGAGCGAGGAGAACTAAATTGGAAGAGTGACTAGAGTTTCATTCTTTCCCTGAAAAAAAAAGAGGCTCCAGATCGAGTTCGACAAAGTCCGAGTGATTGACGATGATGTTGACGAAAAGACCGTTAGGTATCAGATAGGTTAAGATCGACGCTCCGTGTTAATTTAACTAACTAACCTGTCCATCGCCCTTATTCCCCCCCCCCTCCCCCACTTACCTCCCCCGTCGCTCAGCTTGTGCTTCCTGTCGGCGTCTGTCGAAGGAAAAAAAAGATCCGCCTAAACACAAAAAAAGGGAAAGTAAGGAAAGAATTAGTCACAAAACTTTTGACTGCAATAGGAAGCTCAATGCAGAAGATATAAGTGAGACTGAGATATATAAAGCTGATTGAAAGAAAGCTAAAAAGATCTTCTAGGGTAACGTTTGGACCCCTTTAGGTTTCATTTAATGAATTTTATATTTGGGGAAAAGTTAAACGTTTTTGGATTAAAACTAGTTAAGAGTTTAATTTAAAGAAAAAGATGTTTAGGATTAACTGAGAATTCCCATTTTTATTGCGTTTTTATTTCTTTCTCTGACGGCTGTGGGCTGTAACTTAATTTTGTCTTAAACAAAAGTGAAAAACAATATAATCAAAGGGAGAACGAAATAAGATTAAAACATAATGTTATTACAGTGGTGGGGATTGAAAAATAAGAAGAAATCGCAGAAATGAACTGTGACTAGACTTTGTGGGAAAGATAATCCTCAGAATAGAAATTCTCCCAATCCGAATTAAGAATGATTTGCCTGAGATGTAATTTTTTTTATTATTCCACAGAATAAAGCCCCAGAATTTTGTCAGAATCCTGTCTAATATAGCGTTTCTTTCACCATGGATAAACACATTAAGGAAGATAAAACACATACCATCCCATTTTGATTCAGCTAGTGGCTACGGGTGGTAGAAGTTAGAAGGTTGTTGTCGGGGCTTACTCATTGGAACCAGATGTTGCGATAATACCAACCCCCGTCTCGCTTAATGAAAACCAGTGCTATAGAAAGTTTTAATGACTAGCAAAAGCCTGGTGCAACAGTCCCTCTAAAGTTTCTTTTTCTGACAAAATTAATCAGGATCTTGAAGAGGAAGGTGCAGGGCCTGAGGTAGCAGATATCATTTGGATGTTAATGAAAAGGACTCTTAGTAATTAATGCAGGAGTTCGTTTGAATGAAGAGTTGCACATGAATGTCGTATATGAGCACTTACGAGGATGTGGACGATTTTCTATTTCAAGGAGTTATTGCCGAAAATAATTAAGAGATAACCAATGAAGAAGGACCAAAATCAAAGCTTGTAACCTTTAGTTATCGTAGACAGAAGAAATTTCATTATGGATCCCGTTCAACGTGGAAAACTACTAGCCACGCTTTACCAACGTCTTTTCCCGCCGAATTTGTTGTCGGCGATGGTCATCAGTGAACTCAACACCTATCTACATATAGAGGGAGTAGCCGGAGGAAGTCCAGAACACGTTTTGGAAAGCCATCTGAAAAAGATAAAGGATGGAGAGGCAGTGCATCCAGATGGGAGGTGGCTGATGGGAGATGGCTGATGTTAAGGCCTTTATTAAACAAGATTTGCAAAGATACACAAAATGCGCTGATTATTATGCCACGGAGCGCATGAACCGAATGTTAGAACGACAGGTTGAAGTGTTGGAGGCTTTACTCAAGGAGCATCAGGAAGATATCCGTAAATACCGCCAGAGGCTGAACGTAGCATTATTTGATGGGTATACCGATATAGATGTGTATAAAGCCAATTTAGAGAGTCAAGCACTTGTACATGAAATTCCGAGATCGATGCGACGTAGGATTTTTCCCCTGATTGTCGAACCGCACTTAGCTTCATGGATAGGCGAGCTATTGAAGGAAGCAGAGTCATGGACAGATGCCAAAAAACAATTAAAGGAAAGATTCAGAGAGTGCAAGACAGAAGCTGAGCGAAAGAGAACATTGTACACAAAAAGACAATCGTCCGAGGTGAATTTCCTCAGCTATTTTACTGAGTTTTTGAAGATAAACACAACCTTGTCTACACCTCTCACAGAAAACGAATTAATTGATTTGGCAATAACAAATGGCTCGGAACGTTTTAAACGGTGTGTATATCCGATATCTGAGCGACCCCGGCCGGGGTGGATGGCTGTTTGTGTACAGAGAGAGCGTATTTTACAGGAAGAGCAGAGCTTTCTAAAACTCAACTTTTGAAAACTAAAAGTGGGCGTAAAATTTGGTACCCCTTTGCGTCCGGAGACTTATAACGAAAATAGCGATTCTGAATGTGGAAGAGGCGTTGGACGGGTGGACGTACACACATTAAATATGACCCAGTAGGCCATAGATTTAACTATACTCCAAAATGCATTTTGTATGTTAAAATTAGGCTTGACTGAACAAGAAGTAACCTTTATGTTAGACACGGGGTCGAGCTTGTCTATAGTGCACGAAGAGGTGGCCAAAACACTGAGTGCTTGGGAAGAACGAAGAAGGGCCAATAGACTCATCAAGGTACCCAATGGGGACCAGCAGTGTTTACACGAATATATCTTGGAAGAGGTCTACCGAATTCAAGGGACTCCCTGTAAACCAATTAAGATTAAACTTTGGGTTTCGGATAAAATACCATGCGTATCACCAAGAAATATCCTAATTACGCTCTTCACATCGATACCGGGTACTCGCAACTGGTGAAAGTCCGGCCCTAACCTCAGTCGCCAGCGAAATTACAAATTCTGTGGAAGCTAGTCAGCGATATGGAAAGCGAGGGGATAGTGTGCCGGGTTGAAAGTGTTTGGTCGCTACCCTACTTCTTGATAAACAAAAAAGACAGCAGCCATCGCTTCAATTTCGACGCGCGGCGTCTCAATGCTGTGACAAAACCTATGGCCCATTTCCCCTGCCTATGGAACAAATTTTGCGAGAGCTGTCACATACGTGAATTTTTTCCATACTTGACCTGAAAGCAGCATATTGGCAGGTGGAATTAGACGAGGCGTCGCGCGAGAAGACCGCTTTTGTGGTTCCGGGACTGGGTGCCTTTGCCTTTAGGGTTTTTCCCTTTGGAATCAAAAATAGGGCGCAGGTATTCCAGTGCCTTATGGATCAAGTCGTTGACCCGATGATCGAGCCCTGGTGTTTCCACTATATGGACGACATTATAGTTGGGACACCAGACGTCTTATCGTACTTCAGAAGGTACTTGACAGATTAATGCTTTATAACCTGAAAGTTAATTTTGAGAAATCAAAATTTCTGTGGCACCAAGTCGATTTCCTTGGATTTTGTGTTGATGAGCAGGGATTACGGCCATCTCTAAAGAATGTGAAACCCATGTTGGATTACCTGGTTCTGAAGAACGCCAAGGAGGTCAGGCGCTTCATCGGGATGATTCAATTTTATTAGACCTTTGAACTACCCGTTGAGGCGCCTGACCCATAAAGATGTGAGATGGAGATGGACGGCTGAATGTCAAGAAGCATTTGAGATGATGAAATGGGCGTTAACCGAACCGCCCATCCTCGCCCAGCTGAATTTTGACTACCCGTTTGCGGTGCATTCAGATGCGAGCAAACATGCGGTAGGCGGGTTGCTTACCCAAGACATCAATGGAAAAAGACATATCATAACCTATTACAGTTGAGCCTTGACAGAATTAGAGGCTAAATATTCCGTCATTGAATGGGAGTGCCTGGCGATCATGAACGCTATCGAAACGTTCAGACCGCATATTGATGGAACTCAATTTACTGTATATTGTGATGCCCAAGCTCTCACCTGGCTTCACAACTTTCGAGACCAACATGGGCGCATCATTCGCTGAGCACTCAAGTTACAAGGCTTCGACTTCTTGATCAAGCACAAGCAAGGGAAAATAAATTACATTCCTGAGGCCCTTTCCATGAGCCTGTCCATTCGAGAGGAAGAAGAACTATTTGATTGGAAGGATCTACAATTGCGGGATCCGGAATCGACTACGAAGTTACGACAAGTTAATGATAAAAACCAGTCAGAATAGTACGGGATTGACAGAGTGATATGTAAACGGATGAGAGCTAAGACATGCATTTGGGTACTGCGGTATATAACCAAGGTGTTAGCGTATTGGCATGGGGAAGGCCCTCTGGTTCCTCCGGGAGCGAAAAAAATGATACATTTCATGAAGAGTAGATTTTACTCGAAAAGTTTTGGGAAAAATGTCTATGCTTAAGTGAATAGTTGTTTAGCCTGTCAGAAATGTAAACCTAGGAACTATCAACAATCGGTACGATACCTAAAGCGGAATGTGACTGGCCCTATGGTCCTGTGGTCGTTGGATGCTTTTAGTCCCCTACCTAAGACTCGTAGTGGGAATTGCTATATCTTGGTTATTATTGACACCTTTTCGGGATGGATAGAGTTAGAGCCCATATCCTTGTTAACGAAAAAAGCAACGGTGAGTTTCTTGGAGAGATGTATCGAAAGGCTCGGTAAACCTGATCAAATAATTACTGATAATGCCACATATTTTCGGAACCCAAGAGTGCGACAATTCCTGGAGCAGCTGGAGATTCAGCAGGTGTATAGTGTTCCTTATTGTCCCCGCACTAACCCCGACGAGCGTTATATGCGCTCGCTATGAGAGAAACTACGGTTATCTGTAGGTCAAGAATTCCTGAAACACTGGGAAGATACTCTGGGAAGAATTCTCTTTAACCTTCGGGCAACCATACACAAAGAGACCGGATAGGCCCCAGCCGAATTAATGATAGGAGAAGATTATCTGATTAGCAAAAAAACAATATGAGAAGAGGGAAAGTCACGGGAGGATATACGGAAAGCTTTTTGTAGAAGGTGGAAACACAGGAAGAGGCGTCGACTAAAGGTAAAAAGCTTACCTTCGTAGAGGGTGAGAAAGTTCTGGTTTGCCGAAACATTTTGGCGATTAGGACAAGTCTGAGCGACAAATTACAACCCCTTTTTCTGGGACCGTACACCATCAAGCGAAAGTTTGACAGGAATGCGTTTAAAGTGAGCGATTCAGAAGGAAAAGACCCTAGAAAAATAATCAAGGACTTGTCGAATCTCAAGAAATTGAAAGAAAATTTTTTGAAGCATAGCGGCAAGACGATGAAAGCAGCCTGCAGGAAATTTGGTCCCCGAAGAATTCTTTACCACTGAGGTTAATGTGGCGCTCCGCAATAAAAGGACTACACAACGCTATCTTGGTGCCTCGCAATCATTTGTGAGACAAAATTTGAACAAATAGTTTATAGATAGAATTCTCCGCGCTAGGACGCACTTCCTGTTTGAAGGAAGGAGTCTGTAACGCCAAAAAAGATTTTTGACGTTCCATGAGTGCTTTAAAAAAAGTTTCCTTAACGAAGATACACCCCCGTCTGCCCGTGAAGATTTGATTGTCGCTATTGCAAGATGTGTTTAGTGAAAAAAATGTGATAAAACTGAAATAAAAAGAAATGAGTGATGAAATAAGGATTGAATTTAATGGAATGAAAGGAAGATTGTGATAAGTAAATGAACTAAGATAATTTTGGCGTATTTTTTGAATGAGGCATTGTTGAAAATAAAAGCTTACTTACCTTAGAGTTTCGATTGTTAGACGCGTGCGGACTATAACAACGTTGTTAACTTCGGTTTCTAGCTTGTTTTTTGTTTTGGGTTCTGAATTTGGGAAGAGGCAGAGAACGATTGAAGTTTTTTGGGCCAAAATACGATGAGACGTATGTTTTGGGCCACATGGAAAAGTTTATATTTGGGGAAAAGTTAAACGTTTTTGGATTAAAACTAGTTAAGAGTTTAATTTAAAGAAAAAGATGTTTAGGATTAACTGCGAATTCCCATTTTTATTGAGTTTTTATTTCTTTTTCTGACGGCTGTGGGCTGTAACTTAATTTTGTCTTAAACAAAAGTGAAAAACAATATAATCAAAGGGAAAACGGAATAAGAGTAAAACATGATCTTATTATAGTGGTGGGGATTGATATATAAGAAGAAATCGCAGAGATGAACTGTGACTAGACTTTGTGGGAAAGATAATCCTCAGAATAGAAATTCTCCCGATCCGAATTAAGAATGATTTGCCTGAGATGTAATTTTTTTTATTATTCCACAGAATAAAGCCCCAGAATTTTGTCAGAATCCTGTCTAATATAGCGTTTCTTTCACCATGGATAAACACATTAAGGAAGATAAAACACATACCATCCCATTTTGATTCAGCTAGTGGCTACGGGTGGTAGAAGTTAGAAGGTTGTTGTCGGGGCTTACTCATTGGAACCAGATGTTGCGATAATACCAACCCCCGTCTCGCTTAATGAAAACCAGTGCTATAGAAAGTTTAAATGATTAGCCAAAGCCTGGTGCAACATACACTGGCGGAAAAAAAATCCCAACACCACAAAGGACTTCTGTTAGATGAATGAAATTTGGACAGTATATTCAGCTATGGTATTTATTCAATTCTTTCAAGTTTCAAGGTTACAACTTATAGGGGGCACCACCAGCGCTACCTGGTACCTGCAAATGAGACATTCCAATGAGAGATATAAAGGAGATCAGACGCGCGTGTCACATCACTTCGCGATGTGTGATAAAGTACGTAAAAGATGCCTTGAAGGCGACTGCAACGTGCAGCTAACCCAATTCGAATGAGGACGTGTAGTGGGCCCTCGAGAGGGTGGACTTTCGTTCCGTGCTATTGCAGAACGCTTGGGTCGAGACGTTGCCACTGTGTACAACTGTTGGCAGCAATGGTCCAGGGAAGGCAGGATTATCCCCGGCCACTGGAGACAGGGTTGACCAGCGCATCTGTAGGATGGCTATGGCAAATCGGACAGCATCCGAAGCGGACACTCGGGCTGCTGTGGCACCCAACGACACTTCACGCACAATTCGGAACCGTCTCCTGGCCAGGAACCTCCACTCCAGGCGCTCTGTTGCATGTTTGCCTCTTACCCCTCAACACCGTGCGGCACGTCTTCAATGGTGTCAAGCCAGAGCGACTTGGAGGGCAGAATGGAGGTCTGTGGTCTTCACAGATGAAAGTCATTTCCGTCGGGGTCAGAGTGATGGTCGCACAAGGGTCAGGAGGGGAGTGGGGAAGTCCTGTTACCGAGTTGTATCCGTCGTCGGCATAGTGGCCCCACCCCTGGCGTTATGGTATGGGGAGGGATTTCCTACGACAGCAGGATCCCCCTGGTGGTTATTCCAGTCACCATGATGGCAAATCGAATGGTTGTTGAACCCATTGTGCTGCCATTCATGGCTGGTATGCCAGGGGGGCTCTTCCAACAGGATAACGCTCAAACCCACACTGTCGCTGCAACCCAACGTGCCCTTCAGGGTGTCCACATCCTACCATGGCCAGCACGATCACCAGATTTGTCGCCTATCGAGAACGTCTGGGACATGGTCGGAAGTCGTGTCAGGGCTCTTCCACAACCAGCAACAACTGTCGCTGATCTGACCATCCAGATACAACAGGCATTGAATGCCATATCACAAAATGACATTCTGCATCTCTACGACCGTATGCATGCACTGTAGCGCGCCCTTGGGCGAGCCAACTAATTAGGATGATAGGGTGAGGGTTCAGCAGTGTAGGTGGTAAAAATCAATTAACTATCGAGTAAACGAAAATTGAATACCCATTTATTTCTTCCATTTAACAATCAAAATTAACTATTACAGTGCCTTCAAAAATATTAATCATTACATATCCTATTAAATGCTTAAACGATTCCCGGGCACTCATTGAAATTCATTTTTAAATTGATCCATTATAATTGTTGTCACTTTCAAAAGGGTTCTCAATAGAGCTTAAAATTGGGCTATTCAATTAGGTCTAGAATGGAAGAGTGAAATCTCTCCCAATAACAAAATTAACAATAACCAAGTTCCATTTTTAAACTAATCATAAAAGAGTCACAAATGCTCGAAGGTGTCTATCAACTTGATCTTGAATTGGCATAGAGTTCTCATGTTCCGCTTCAACATTCGGCATCCCACTGATTGATATCTATCGTATTCATTCGTGTTGGACTTCTCAGCAAGGGGGGGGGGGAGGAGCAAAGAAAGGAGGAAAGGATAGGACGAAGGGAATGTTAGTATCGGGAAAACCCACCCATTACCTGCCGACAATTCAGCTTAACCACAATGATCATTCGCTGAGGACGTTCACTGGAGCTGCGACAACGTCCGAACTTCCAAACAGCTATACAGGTTGCCAATTGTTGCTGGCCCAATGGTTGAGCAGTGATTCTATATTGACAAAAACAGAACAACAAAAAAACAAACTCCAAATAGCGTAAACCATGTGCTATTTTTTATAATTGATAATAACATATTTCGGTAATGATACTCATCTATTCTCGAGGCGAACAAAATTCGATTTCAGAGCGCCGCCGGCGTTCTGCAACAATTCCTGGATTATCTCGCCGAAAAGGCTTCCCAGGTGAAATTCAAGAGTACGGAGTGAGGCGTCGTTTCCACCAATTTGCACTCCTTCTACTGGTAGCGTCAAGTCCGACTTCATCGACTAGAATCCCTTTTCATTTTGCAAAAAGGACTTCTTCCCTAACGGAAGGCAAAAGTTTTTCTCCCCAGCCTCGTCGTTCCAAGCTTAACACTGATTTTTTCTTCCCCCTCACGCGGAGAAAAAAAAAAATAAAAAAAAACGAAAACGCTCTCTCGCACTTTTACATTTTTGTCATTATTTCTCATTGTTGGCAAGCGTGTTCCACAACAATTCAAATCATCACATTTAAGAGATTATCTAATAAATGTCTCTTCTACTTGTATTTATTGGCGAATAATTTTCATAGCAATAATATAATCGTAACAGATAGTTTTCCAAAGGATGAATCACGATCACTATATAGCGAAAAAAAATTAGGCCGGGGCGTTATAGCACGTGTGCAGGCCTGCATAGACCAGCGTGGCGACTACAGCGGGTAGTAAAGACCGTGCTTTTCACCATGTACAGGGTGGCGCTGGTGGCGCCCCCTATAAGTTGTAACCTTGAAACTTGACTCAATTGAATAAATACCATAGCTGAATATACTGTCCAAATCTCATTCATCTAGCACAAGTCCTTCATCGTGTTGGGATTTTTTTCCGCCAGTGTAGGTACCATATGGTACCATTGGAAACTTTCAGTGCTAAGATATGGCATGAAATATAGCAAACAACTTGCAACGACGTCTCATGAATGAATGAAACGAGTAAAGGCATGATATTCGAAATTCACTTAGTAGGACGTGTTCTAATGGTACTATATCGTACCATTGGAAACTTTCAAAGCTAACACCCATATTCAGAATGAGCGCTCATGCACTTGCTCTTACTCAAACCATTATTGAGAACGAATTCAATTATATGAAATTTGTATTCAACAATGGTCTTCAGTGCCTAAACCAATGTGCAAGATCGCTCATTCTGAATACGGGCATAAGATAAGGCATGTAATGTGACAACACGTAACATCCATAGCAATTGTTGTCTATAGGTAATTGCTTACAAAACAAATTGCTGTTATGCTTAAGATTATCAATGTCTGAATTCTATTTAGACTTACTGATTTCAAACCTACTCGAAAGTAGCTAATCGCTTGCTTCAACAGTATATGATGATGTAGAAACGCTTTAGCAATAGTATATGAAGAAATAATCGACCCATACACAGAACGGTTTAACAATTGATGCTCCCTTCTTTTAACATTATTGTAGGAATGCTTATGATAACGCTTCGTTATGCATTTATCTGCTCGAATATAAAAAAAAAAATACAACCTTTTTTTTTTTTTTTTTATTTTAACTATTTGTTCCTCAATTTTATTCGTTTAAATTCTGATTTTTCGTTAGTCTCATTATTTAGGAATTTACAATTCAGTTTTCATATTTATACCGTTTTCTCTAAAGTGTATTCCTAGATACTCCTTCAAGTGAGGATAGAGTGAAAGTTTCATACAGTTCAGAAGACCGCCACGCTGTTGAATCAGTTTCGCTGGGACATTGTCGAACACTATTCCTACAGCCCGGACCTCACTCCAAGCGACTTTCACCTCTTTCCTCACTTAAAGGAACACCTAGAAGACCGACGCTTCGCTTCAGACGATGTGAAACACTTCGCGACAACATGTCTGAACACGCTATGACAGGATTTTTACCAGGTGGGAATATTCAAACTCATCCCACGAACCAATATGGAGACTATGTTGAAAAATAACCTCGTATGCAGTAGCTACCAAAAAAATTTGCATTTACCGCATTGTGACAAATGGAGTGTGTTTAATTTTTGTGCCACCAGGTGCGCAAGATTTTGGAATTACCCACAAGCCAAAATACATCAGTAATAACATCAAAAGGTACTATATAACATGACAAACATTATATTTGTAATTTCTTTATATAACATGAATTCTCTAAGGTGATGATTTGATGATTTCATATAAGTGAGTTCAAAATTAAAATTTATTATATGTAGAGAACACCAATGACTTCTCATGTAGAGAACATCAAACATTGGAGACTCTCTCCAGGTGAATTACACACAGATTCCAAACATCCGATGATCCTCTGTCCAGATGGTGACAGACTCTTCAATCGGATATGATAGCAGTTGAAAATAAAATAACATGGAACAATGTCCATTCCTTCAATTATATATGAATAATGTAGCATGCTAGTAAAAGCAAACCGCGTTTACCCGCACGCACAGCCAATGCTCCAAAAGTGAAGCATAAAAAAACCCAAAAGAAAACCTTCCCTTGACTGAAACAAAACAGTTACCAGAACCCAAGATAACCGCGAGGATAAAGGAAAACGCTTACTTGAAAGAACAAAAGCGATCCTCCAAGTAAGGGGTAGAATGAGAGAAACCCAGGAGAAAAACTTCGCTACAAAATTAACCCCAATTAAATACTAACATGACTAACCCGCAACCCAAGAAAACCCAAACCTAGGAAAAAAAACACAAACTAGAAAAGGCGATATCCAAATAAATATTTTCCTTTATTGCTGCAAACGAACTTGGGTAGAACTGAATGAAGTAAAAACAAAATGGTCACAAAAGATAAGCTGGGTGATCCAACATTCACAAAGGCTAAGGCGTTGAAGCGACGGTCTACATTATGGAGCGACACCAAAAGTCCAATAGAAGACGGGGGTAGAAAGTAACAGTTGAGTGGGAGGAGGAGAACTTGAAAACGCTTGGAAGATCTAGAAGTTCAAAAGGTCAAGCAGAGCCACCCACACTGTAAATAAATAAGACCATCAACAGCATGTACTCAAGGAAAATAAAACTGGAAATAAAAAAAAACTCATTTTCGTCTTCTTTCTCTTTTTACAACAGAGATAAAAAAAAAATTGTAATCA
>JAHWFO010017863.1:14645-75215 GCA_023313115.1 Rhysida immarginata | reverse complement strand
ATGAATTCTAGTATGGAAAAATTATTAATCATTGTTAAAATAACGTATAGTACACTGTAAAATAAAATTCTAGGCCTCCCCATACAAGCCAATTAAGCTTCAGGGAATCCTTAGAATTTTGATCACGTTTTCAGTTTATTATTGTATATTTATTGTATATAATGTAATTTGATATATAATAAATAAATAAATAAATAAATAAATAAATAAATAAATAAATAAACAAATAATGGAATTCCACAAGGGTCTGTCCTGAGCTCGTTGCTCTTTAACTGCTTCTTAATGATCTACCCACGTATGTAAACCACTGTAGAGTATTCATTATGCAATGACATTGCTCTGTTGGCAGTACATCCAAATGAAGAAAAATTGTTATCAAATTTACGAACAGATTTATTGAACATAACAGACTGGTTGGATGCTAATTGCTTAAGTTTAAATGTGAATAAAACAAATCTTCTGAAGTTTAAAATTCCTCACAAAATTTATGATAGTCTTAACAAGCAAAAAATCGTGTTCCATAAAAAACAATGTAGATTGAAAATAAATGGATGTAATTGTACTATAATGGATGAAGTTCAAAAAATCAAATATCTGCGAATGACATTTGATGCAAAGATGTCGTGGAATAGTCATATTTTGGAATTATGTAAAGGATTACGTAAAGTTTTTTACATGATGTTTTATATATAAAAATACTGTCCGATCCCAGTTCGAATGCTTATTTATAAGGCTTTCTTTGAATCTAGATTAAGATATGGCATACAAATTTATAAATTTTCTGTCCATAGTAAAGAGATTACTAAGTTACAAAACCGAATGATCAAATTAATCAATTAAGGAACTCTTTTATTTCCATTAGGCATAGAAAAGCAGTTCAAAAAGAGAAAAATACTTCAATTAGAAGATCTATTTGACTATATTGTTATTATTCAAAATTTTTTTAGTTCACCCTATCTTGTGAAAAGGCCTACGGAATACAGCCTTAGAAATGGTATGCCCTTCAAAACACCAAATATCTGAAATAACCATGGAGCATGCACACGACAAGTTTATACTCCTACTTTGTTCAATAAATTGCCCAAATGGATTCTTCATTTAACTACTTTTAAACTGATAAAGAATACTTTAATCCAATAGTTGCATATTTGGCCAGTATCGCTGGTAGAATCGAAATAAAGATGGGTCTTGTATAGCAATACAGTAGCGTTTTTATTTATGTTTGATGCATTTCGAGAATAATCTCATCCTCAGGAACTCTGAACACTACAAAGCTGGCTTGAGATACATTAACTGGTTATATAGCCCATGTCCATTAATCAGAAGCAAAAAGGTCTTTAATCAATTTGCTCCCGACTAGTGGGCTTACAATCATCGTGGCCTCCAGTGGTTGGTTACAAGAATCAAAGACAAGTGATACACCAGGGTAAAGATTGTTCGTTATACAAAATCCAAAAATCGTAAAAAAAAATTATTTTTTTTTTTTGAAATATCGAAAAACTAAAAGACAAAACTTTACAAAAGTTGAGTCAAAGATGTGAGATTGTAACATTATATAATGCAAATATGATTAACAAAAAAAGATAACCTAACCATCTCTTTATTTTCCTTTAAGTATTTCCTGATGATAAGAGCTTCATGAGTAAGGATTTTCTTTGGGTCCTTGATGAATTTCATCACTGTCATAATTTCATCCATAGGTCGACAGCAATGTTTATTTGTTATAAGGTGGTCTGCGAATGCAGATTTCCGATCACCGTTTATCCATGATCTCTTGTGTTCTCCAAACCGTTCTCTGAACGATCACAGAGTTGATCCCAAATAATATTTGCCACATGTGGGGCATGTAAGCTTGTACACTCCACATGCCAAGAACATATCCTCATTGTTCGGTTTTTACCTCGGGTTGAGTCCTTGCTTGCATGTGTTAGTTGTCCTGAATGTAATCTTTAAACCACGGTCCCTAAATATATTCGTGATTCTAGTGATTTCGGGGCCCGTTTACATAAAGGTAGCGAAGTTCGTGGGTTCTGCTGGGTTTCCAATCTGTTTCGTTGGATATTTCATTTGGTCCTGCAAAAGATGGATCTTGTAATCGTTTCCGGGAAGGCATCGGACCTAACTAAGTCATATGTGAGCTGTATCTCATCATTTCTATCCTTCTTCGTGATGTTGTAGGTGAGGGCGCAATGGAATGACTATCTCAAGATGGTTCTCAATAACCAAAAAAAACCCTATTGTGGATACGATCAATGACATCATCTACACGACCATGAGGAAGAAAGCCCCACATCGAGATATAACGAATGACAACTAGCGCAATAATATAGAATAATTATTTGGTGTTATATTATAAAATTATGTTATGTATATTTTCACTTTAACAGGGTGACTAGTGACCGGGAATAGTCAGGGATTTTTTGTAACCGGAAAATGTCAGGGAATTTTACGAAATCGTTTTGCATGACACCATGTTTAATTTTTAATTTTAATTCCATGTGATCCGATATCCAAATTACATGGATATTAATCCCCAGATGTGTTTAAAACATGCTTAATTTATCTTATCTTTTTTTGTTAAACATATTTGCATTATATAATGTTACAATCTCACATCTTTGACTGTCAACTTTTGTAAAGTTTTGTCTTTCGATATTTTTTCGATATTTCAAAAAAAAAATTACGTTTTTTCGATTTTGTATAACTGTTTTAAAAACAGACAATCTTTACCCTGGTGTATCACTTGTCTTTGATTCTTGTAACCAGTCACTAGAGGCCACGATGATTGTAAGCCCACCAGTTGGGAGCAAATTAATAGAAAACTTTTTTGCTTCTGATTGGTGACTTGGACTATATAACCAGTTAATGTATTTCAAGCCAGCTTTGTAGTGTTCAGAGTTCCCTGAAGATGAGATTATTCTCGAAATAAAAACGCTACCGTATTGCTATTACAAGACCCATCTTTATTTCGATTCTACCAGCGATACCGATCAAATATGCAACTATTGGATTTTTTTTTTTTTTTTTTTTTAGTTGCATACTACAAATTTCGCAAGTTAGCATACACCATACTGAACATATGGCACAACAGAAGATGTTTGCAATTAATGTGACACGCAGCTATGCATAATACGGTTAGAGGTAGGTAACAGTAGGTGCCCATTCCCGGGATCATAAACGCAGTCTTCTCGCAGGACTCTGGGCTTAACTTCACCTGCCAATATGCATGCTTGAGGTCTAGTGTGGACAATAGTTTCGCCCTGCTCAGTTTTCTTAGAATCAATTCTGTCGGCAAAGGAAAATACAACATTGCCTTGGTCAGGGCGTTCAGTTTATGTGCGTCTAGCATGAATGGCAGTTCTTTGGTTTTAATATGATGTACTAGAAAATATGGCAACGACCAGGCTGATTCGCACCAGCACACAACGCCCTGACTTTCCATTTCGGTGACTAATTAGCAAATAGTGTCTAGTTTTGTTGGTGCATAAAAATATGGCGACTTGCCTGTATCAATTACGTGTTCATAACCAGAATATTTTCCTGTGATCTTGCTCATTTTCGTTTCCATTTCCTTGAGTAAAGCTCCTATGCGGGCGTCGGGTGCGTCGCAAGCAGTGATACTCGTGCACCAATCTCGACTAGGCGCAATGGTCATCCCCCAGGCTCTCAAAAGATCAAATCCAATAACGGCGTCAATGGAGAATCCGAGTAAAACCCACCACTGCCAATATTGTATCTCGCTCGGTTCGTCACATATCAGGGTGACCAGACCAAAGACACTTTCCATGAGTTCGATTATCCTATTATCGGCTACCGATATTCATTTCAGATTAAGGTGGTGGATAGGCTTTATGTTTAATTTCTTTGCTGATCAACGAAGTTGTAGCTCCTGTATCGACCACTACAGAAAAATACGTCCTGTCTATGTCTATCTTCCAAAACCAGAGGACTTGTCTCGGTAGGCGAATGTTTCGGGACTACCTTTCGAGTGGACTCCCTGGCCGGGGGCCCGTTGCACATTCTCTCTTTGTGATGAGGTCAAGTGGTTATCATTACCATATGGTACTTATCATTTTAATATGCAGATCAGGGGGGGGGGGGTCACCGGTCAGAGGGGTGATCGACGCACCATCCGAAGCAGGGAAAGTTCGAGTGTTCGTCAGAATATTCTGGTGCGATAACTTCTTTTCCGTCAAGGTACTCATACATGAGTACGTTTGTTCTAATGTTTCATCTTCTTGTCCACACCCGTAAGTTTTGCCGTTAAGCATATGGTGTTCACCGTGAATCGGTCGTGCATAGGAGATTAAGGTTTCCCAGGGGGGCTTTTAGGAGTACAAGTTTTGCAGCTCCGTCTGATTTGTTGCAATCGTAACAGCGAATCTCGGTACTTCACATTGTTGTTGTCCAGTTTTCCCATTTCCCACATTTTTGGAAGTCACAGTTAATTTACTTTTGGAAGCTAAACTCTCTTCCCATTCGGCCACTAGGTTTTCTAAGTCTTAACGTGCGGAACTCTGAGCGACGTATTTTGTTGCGCACATCTAGTCTCATGTTGAAGTAACACAAATCGATGACTTCGCCCAATTCTAGAGGGTACTCCAGTCGCTGATTGCGGTTGCAGATTTCAAAGACGAATTGGGAAAATCGTTCCGTGGTCTGTTGGCAGTGATTCATAAGGTGACACTTGTCGCCGATTTTTCTCGCTTGATCGCCAAACTGTCCTAACAGGGTGAGTTTTCGATTTGGGTGTAATTTGAGATCGGAAAATGAAAAATAATTTTTATATTAAAAATAAAATCGTTTTTCAGTTCTTATGCTTCACCATGTTCTTAATATCATAAAATACAAACAGCAGAGCTGTTTCTTGTTTAATTTTAGAGAAATTAAAAATTTTATTTTTACTCTGTAACACTCATTTTTTATGCTGCAGTTTTTGTCTTTCTACATAATTAAAAAAAAATATTTATTATTATACTGGGTGATTCAGTCAATTTCTGACCATTTCACTCAAATGACATGCATTAGGGATAAACAATTGAAAAAATATGAACACCATATCGAATTTCTAAATAGTTGGAGTTTGTACTGTTGCAACAGCGCTGCAAGAAAATCATATTGTTGAAAAATGGTGCCCGCTTTATCAACAGAGCAGGAATGCAAGGTTGTCGAATGGTATTTCGAGACAAAATCACCTGTAACCGTGCAAAGAAAGTTCCGGAAGGAGTATAAGTGTCAAGACGCACCAGGCAAGCAAGCAATCATGGATTTTGTCATGCAATTTCGTGCCACTGGATGTGTTAAAGGCAAGAAAAAAGGCGGGAGCGAAACTTGTGTTCGAACGGCCGAAGTTGTCGAAAATGTTCACACAAGGTTGGTCGATTCCCCTACCAAAAAAATCTGTTCGCCGTCTATCCATTGAAGAAGGGCTGTCGTATACCATGACGTGGCGAATTTTGAGAAAGGATTTATACCTGTTCCCGTATAAGATCCATGTTTATCAGGAGTTAACAGACACTGGAAGACAGAAGCGACAACAATTTGCGATGGAGTTTGGAGTAGAAATGGAAGCCAATCAGGACATTGTGGACAACCTCTGGGTGTCAGATGAGACCTTTTTCCATCTGTCAGGTGACGTTAATAAACACAACGTTCATTTTTGGGGTTCCCAGCACCCTCATGAGATCCATAAGTCACCTCTTTATCCACGAAAGGTTATGGCTTGGTGTGCAATTTCCAAAAGAGGCATCATTGGTCCGTTCTTTTTTGAGGGCACCGTAACGTCACAGGCTTACCTTAACATGTTGGAAACCTTCTTCATCCCCAAGCTGCGAAGAAGGCGTATACCGCTTCGACATCAATGGTTTCAATAGGATGGGGCTAGGCCTCACACCACTAATGAAGTGCTAGACTTTCTCAATCAGAAATTTGGAAATCGTGTCATTTCAAACAGGTTACCAGATCGATTCAGGGGTGGCTTTCTTTGGCCCCCTACGAGTCCTGACCTAAACCCTTGTGATTTTTATCTCTGGGGATTCCTTAAAGACAGTGTGTTCACTACAGCACCAAGAACCCTAGATCAGCTGCGACAAAGCATTGTCGACTGCTGCACCCTTGTGGATGCAGAAATCCTGGATAGAGTTATGAACAACTTCACCATTCGGCTGCGAGCAGTTCAAAACGTTCGTGGTGGCCACATTGAGCATATCATCAAGACTTTTCCATGGGAATAAAAACTCTGAACTGCCTAAAATATCATACTGAACTGCTAACTTTGTAAACATTAATGGGTCAATAAATCATAGTACTGAAATGGTCAGAAATTGACTGAATCCCCCTGTATTAATTGAACAGAAAAAATTAATTATTAAATATAAGTTAATTATTTAACTAAATTAAATATAAGTTATTTAAATACATCAGTTTTTAAATCAAAATAATTATCTATCAGAAAAAAGGAGGGAAAAAAAAAAAGTTTTTTTCCAACACCCACTTAAAAAATCAGGCATAAATTGCATTTGCAACATTTTGAAGCCTCGTATTTATTTTCTATTAGGAAAATATGTTGCAAATACATTCTTCATAAGAGCCTAGTACAAGTAGTCATGAGGGTTACCTTATAAAAAAATTATAAGGTAACTCTCTTGACAGTAACACTCAGGATATTTCTTATTCGTTTTGACCACTGGGCCTGGCCACGTGGTTTTTAAATGGTAAGATTACGATAAAAAATGATAGAAATTCTACTACTATAATTAGCAAATTCATTAAAGCTAATTTTTATAATTATAATTGGCTATTTATGGTAACACTCATGACATAAAATTAAGATACGTACCTGAAATTTGATAGTTTTTCCCCTTGTAAAATCTCACGTGCAACAGCTTTGCTTTAGTTGATCAGCCATTTTGATTTGCTAAATGAAGCTTGCCTCATATAACCCTCTGGTAAGGATTACCTGAAGCAAAACATTTTTTATTTACAAATTTCTGACTGGTAACACTCATGACAGCCAAATTTCAGGACAAGGAATTTTCATTTTAATTTGCGAAAACATTTTAATTTTAGACGATAATAACAGTAGAATGCTATCTAGTTTTATCTTATTCTTATCAACATAAAAAAATTTCTTTTAAATTATTGTTTTTTAATATTTTTTCCTCACATTTTATGAAGCATTCCAGGATTGGGACAAGGACATTTTATTGAAAATCTTACATATTTTATAAAATATATAATTTTAGAATGAAAAAAAAATAGTTTTCCTTATTCTCATCTTTAAGCAACTTAATTTCTTACAGTTAAAATGTTTTTTGTTTCTGCATGAACAAAAAATAATATTTTTAATAGCTCAAGACATAAATTGCAAACAAAACGAATATTCACTCAACAGCCAATTACGGGCTGCATTCCAGTTTGGGAGCTCTTATAATTTGTCGGACATCCAGGGCCCCATATCTTCGAGCACTAGGAGAGGGAAAACTCGAGGCAGTACTTCGATCGGTACCTCGTTCAGAAGGACACGGGCCTCAATTTTTTCGATGTATTCGCTGATAACTTCGCCTGACCGGTAAGTAGCGACGTCCAGTATCTCCTTCCATCTTGTTGGGGTCTTGTCGCATGGTTCATTCATCCTGGCGAGCATCTGGGCCTGAGTGGCCAGGGTGCATTCCATATTTTCCACGACAGCCTGACCCATTCCCAGCATATATTTCACGAGTGATCCTTCGACGAATGCATCGGCGGGATATTGCTTCCAGTTATCCACCTCTTGGGTGCCTGCTGGCATCGCAAGTATTCAACGTATCTCTTCCCGCAAAGTTGTCACTCTCCTGGCATGATCGCCTTCAGTTTCGATATCTAGTAGGGAATTGACTAAAATATCCGCTTCTTCACTCAAGACAGCAACGAGAACACGTCGCTGAATTATTGAAGCAACAATCGTGTCGACTTGGTCCATTATCGGTACATTGGTCACCGCAATAGCTAAAACAAGGGTCCACAAAAGTCCTGTTTCAATTTCGCATTACTTCCACAAGACATCGAAACCAAAAAAAAAAAATATTTTGTAATGGTCCAGGTTATTGGGAAGGTTACAAATATCGCACTGCGTGAGCTTCGTCTCAAATTCCAAAGCGAAACAGATTAGCAAAAATGATTTTCTTATCGTGTGAGGAGGAACAGCCCAAATAAATTTCCAAACAAACGTTGGTTGCTCCCTCCGACCATTGTGAAAGAAACAATTTATTTTCACTGGTTCGATTACGGAAACCTGCGGGGTCTTACCCGTAGGCTGTTAGGGGCTAAACAAAAACTAAAAAAAGGTAACATTAATAAAAATTGTCAACAGTGATAACAGGAAACACATTATAAGAAATGTTGTGAAAGTCAAAATTCTAAATGATATCACTAAAGTTTCAGTCTTATCTGAATTTTTCAAAAGTCTTAATCCGGTAAAGTTCGTGATTAATTGTTAACAAGTCTAAATTCTTATAATCAATTATAAGTCTCAATATTTCTGTAGGTCGATCTAGTATTGGTTAATTCTAAACAGGGTAAAATTCTCAGACATGGATTCAGTTAAGTCTTAAACTATAATTACTCAAATTTTTAAGTTAGGTCTCCCTGACGTCAGACATTCTTTTTTTTCTTTTTCTTTTTTTATCACTTAATAGGCTAAACCATTATCAGAAAAATAGTTGTCTCAGTTCGTTAGTCTGTAAACACCAGGTAGTTAAACCTTTCTATTCTTTCCTTAGGTTAATGACAAACTGTTTATTTTCTTAGTTTTACTCGTAGATTATCATACACTTTAATTTTAAAATTTTCTTTCTTTCTTCAAAATTTCCTTATGATTAATTCACCCACTATTATTTCTATCGCATGTATATTTTCTCTGTTTCATTTTTTTTTTTTTTAATATTTCAGGGTTCTAACCAAAACACTATTCAAAGGTAACAGTCAGGAGGTTCGCCTTCGAAAGGGCCAAGTCCCTCGAAATTATTTGTGACGTTTACTGATGGGCTGGGGCATCACGATGACGGTCAGTGGTGGAATACAGGGAAACGATCCTGTCGAATGGGGGAGGGGGGAATCAAGCGCCAATAAACATTCATTCCAGGACAAAGGGTTGTCCACCCAAATCCCTACGTACGAAGAAGGTAACTTTTGGCATCTGCAATTGGCTTCGTGATTTTCATCATTTCGCCTCCATTAGGCATCAAAACCTCGGTAAAGGGCCCCCAAAATAGAACAAGAAAACGAACATTACTTGCTCTTCTGGTGTCGTCGATATCGTGTTGAACTTCTGCATCGCAGATACGCGAGAAATTTCCTCTTCGTTCCTGGGCTGTGAGTTCAATAGGATTGAAGTCTCTTAAAGGCTAAAATAGGGTTAACAACCTTCGAATTCGAGAACGTTGTGGTGAGTCAATCAAAATTATCAATAAAATAAATAAGTCACTTAAGTTTGGTGTTGTCGATTTTCTTTTTCTATTCCAAACAGGGGTCTGCACAGTAAAGACGTAATCCTTGTCACCGGGTAGGTTCAGTGGGCTAACTTCGCCAGTCGTCGACGTCAGCTCCGACTTCTTGTTGAGCCGGACAACCAACCCTAAAGTTATTCTTCATCTCAATAAAAAAATATTAGTCCTTTCTTACGTTTTCTTTCAACCCACCCCTCTGTTTCCTACAGGGTGTGTACGCTTTGTGAAAAATAAAATTCAAGGACTTTCAAGACTTTTCCAGGACAAATGATGATAAAATTCAAGGACTATAGTCACACTTTAATGGTAAATGAAAACACATTTTAATAACATTATATAAAGATACTAGGTGATATACCCGGCGTTGCTCGGTTTTGTTTGTGTGATGAAATTTGGATGGCGTTTCCCTTGCGCCATCTCTTGAGGAAACAAATAAACATAAACCAAGATGTATTTTATTTACCCCCACCCCCACCCTTTGATGACATGTAAACCTTACTCTGAATCTAATGAACATATTGTGTGAATATGAGCTCAATTGGATAAGTGGTTCAAAAGTTTTTAGAACATTTACAGACGCATCCTGAATCTGAATTTTTATATATATAAAGATATTTAATGAAACATTCCAATTTTTTCATTACAAAATCCTAGGTTAAAAAAAAAAACAGTAAATTTAAAACTGTTTTATTCACAAGTGTATATGTTCATAAAGGAAAAAAAAAATGTAGGCTACCTTCAGTTAGTCTTTTTTAGTAAATCATATTGAGTTGTTATTTCACGATCCAATTCTTTTATTAATCCCATTTTCTCATCTGCCGATTTTCTGAAGCTATTGGATTTGACAACAAAATCAAAATTTCTTTCGGTTTCTGCCCTTTGTGCCATTTCATCCGCAGATTTTAATAATACTGCCACATCTTTTTCAATACTTTTTTTTTCTTTTTCATTTGATCTAAATCATCTTGGGTTGCCTTTCTTTTTTGACTACTGAAACATGTATTTTCTCTTTTGATTTCATTTGTAAATAAGCCATATATTTTTGTCTGGCACTTCCAACACTTAATAGGAGGGATTTGGAGAGATTAACATTTTCAATCCCACCAACATATGAAATGGGATCATATATAATCCTTTGAGATGTAATAGAATTTTCCTGCATATTTTCAATAATAATTTCCTTATTTATTGAATAACCTCTTTCCACAGATGCTTGTCCATGTGATAAAAGTAATAGAGACTGAATAATATCCCACAACTGTTTGAAGGATGGATTTGAAGGCATATATTCATTAAACAATACATCAATTCTTGATGCCTCTTCAGTTGAATCAAAATTTATGAAACCTGAGTTTATCTTTACTACATCAGTTACAAATTCTTGGAATTGCCATAACACACTGTCACACTCTTCAGGCTGGAGGCAATGCGCATCTACAAGAAGTGTTAAAATTGATTTGAAATTTTTCACACACGAATGTCCATCTGTGGCCATTAATTGGGGATCTAAACACTTCAGGTGACGAACAAGAGAATACTGCATGGGGTTTTTAACTAGTAGTTTTGAAAGTAGTTCTTGTAAAAATGTTCTGCATTGTATTCAGAATTCCATAACTTGCTGCTCACTAACATTCTTTGATATCAAACTCTTTGTTATTGTTTCTGCTTGAAAACCAATATCAATTCTTTTGTAATGGCAACACACATTGCTATCATTGAAATCTAAGTTAAAGAGCTGTATAATTGAAGATGCTTCATCCATTACTGTCTTCTTAATAAAGAGATTCATTAAACTTCTAATAATTTTCTCCATATCCTTACCCAGAAATGGAAGCAAAGGTTTATCTGCCTGATATCCTTTTAAAAATGGCAATAGCTGTTTAGCAACTGAATTAAAAAAGTGCAACTTCGGTACGGTAAAAGGATCTTGTAAAAATTTGTGTATTACATCAAAGGAAGCAGTGCTAGGATTTTTTAAATACTTTTTTGCTAATTTCATTATCGTATTTTTCAAAAAATGACCAAAGTTCAATAGCTCTCTCACAAGCAGGTGAATTTTCCAGCCATCTGTGTGGACAAAATTTGAGTGGCATTTTTAGTGCACCTATTTTATCTACAAAATCTTCTCTTCTTGCAGGGGAATCTTTGAATAATCTGTACATGCTTGTAAGAAGTTTTTCAATTCCCCATCCACTAGCCATGGATCCATGTCTAAATGAATTGTTCATTATATGGAGGCCACAACTACCAACATTTAAAAGTGAACCATTAAAAGCAGAAGAAATCGAAGCTTGAAACGAATCAAAAAAATTCCAGTTCACATTCGGCCCATCCATTGATAATTGAAGAATATTTTTTGTTGGCAGGCATTTAATACATTGTCGAAATAGTTCCATCATTTTATCTGCTGTTGTATGTCCCAAGAAGACTGAACTAAAATATCTTGTTTGGATTTTACCATCTTCCCATAATCTAACGTGAACATCCATTTGTTTTGTTTGAGTAAATTTGTTTAAATTCTCATCAAATAAAATTACGAAATGTTTATTTTCACTTTTAATATTACTGACAAGAAGGGATTTAAAATAAGGAGCCAAGCCAAAGCAACAGATGCAGGCATATTTTTTTCTCCACAGGAGAAATTTTCTGCTATCACACTGTCCAGAAACACGAGTTTAAATAATAAATCGTTACCAGCACATGAACGATAGGAATAATGACTTTTAACTACCTTTAATGCCCAAAGTGTTTCGGCTTTGATCGTCGCATTTTTCTCCCGAGGAATTCGCAACGTTGAAGATGATGAGACGGAAGTTGTTGGCATATCTTTACTAGATTTATCCACTAGCAGCTGATCAAGCGTATTGTTTTTATCACGTTTTTCGAAGAGCGAACGATGTTTTTTACCTTTCATATGTCTCCTTAATGCAGATTCATCCATACTGGAAATATCCACGTTCTTCAAGCATAAAATACATTTTGCAATGCGACGATTATTAATATCTTTTGATATCCAACTTGCATAGACAGGATTTTTAAGCCAAAGTTCGTTGAATGAACATTTACCCATATTTCGAATGAAAAATTTGTTTTATTAGCGTGCCTTGAATTATAGGTGAATCCAGCAAACAGAAAACGAAAGTAAAACAGAAGCGTTAGCGACTACAGCAACAATTTTATGAAACGGTGAATTAAAGAATGAAGTACAAATGGTCGGTTTTCAAGGATTTTCCAGGTTGATCAAAGAAAACTTTCATTTTTCCCGAATATTTAAGGCCTTGAAAAAAAATTATGAAATTCAAGCATTTTCAAGGTTTTCAAGGCTGCGTACCTGCCCTGTTCCTAGGAACTCATCATCGATTCGGTTTTTATATCCTCTTAACCATTGTTGAAATCGTGCACATAAATTTCTATCGCCGATTCAAAGGTCAACTAACAACAATCGGGTCGGGGTCAATATAAGAAAGTTCGTGGAAGAAATTTACACATTATTTTAAAATTAAACGAAGCAAAAGTTAAAGAATTTTTTTTTGAGCTTTCAATGAACACATGGGGGGGGGGGTCTCTACAGCATTTAAGTTTTTGCAAAATTTTTGAAAAATTTCCCATGTAAAATTTGCAATTGACATACCTAAAATATGCGATTCAGCAACAGGGAATGCTCTGCCATATTTGTTCAAACGCACAGTGCATTATGGTCGTCTGTTTTTTTAAAAGTTGTAGATTTTTTATATTTCCATAAAATGAAGAAATGAGAAGTATTCAAATAAATTACCATATAACAAAATTTATTTAAAATCCTTCAAATCGGAAACTTCTGTCTGAGCAAAGTAAGCAGTTCATTGTTAGTCCTAATTACCATTTCTTCCTCGATTTTGATTCTCCTGATTGAATCATTTACAGGAGGGGTAATCCTGCTTTCACAAAAACATACTCTCTGCCATGCAAAATATATCCATTTGAAAGATAACTCAAATATTTTATCTTGATATCTTTATAAAGATCGGTTAGTAGTAAACATCAGTAAACGTGCAGTATAGCATCCCCTAACTTTGTTGACTGATATCATTAAGACTAGCAGCATTCATGTATTGCATTTATGACTGTGTTATCTCTAGTTAATGGATGAGTAATATGCCTTACTTTTTGAACTGGGCTTACTTTTTCCTCCCTCTAGGGGATGGGCAGGAAAGCTGCTCTAAGTGGACACAAGAGGCACACAAGCATCAAGGTTTAGGATAACCTCTCTCTCTCTTTATGATCAGAAGCACTAACATTCAATGTTTTTTCACTTCATAAATACCAAAAACCCTCCTTCATCTGTTCTTGCTTATACTGTTAACTTTTTTTTATTAACTGTCTGTGGCTCTTTGGTTTTTCATAGCTATTTTGGAAATTCTGTGATGGAATTTCTAATTTCTTCAATTTCCTCCATTGGCCTCTAGATGAAAAATACCTACATAACTTTGATATTTCACAAGATATATTAAATAAACATATGGTATTTTGTTGCTGTTAAGGTAGTCATTATGAAATATAAACAATGTTTTGTTTCGATGCTACATTGCACAAAACGGATATAACACGTATCATTCAGAGTATAACACGTCATTCACAAAATAAGAGCATTTGTGACCATCCAAGCGCCTGGGAGGGGCCTACTTGAAGACCCAGGGCAACGCCAACTCCGACGCGATGGGGGACGAGGGTTCGGGACTTGTGTGTTGCTGGTAAGACCAAGTAGGGAACATGTAAATTAGGAAAACGACTCTTATTTTATTCTGCATAAAGATTTCTTGATTCCTTATAACAATTCAACAATACAACAATAGGACTATATGGCATAATAAGCCAACGAATTAACATTCACTAAAGTATAAATGTTAGTTAATTAATCTAAATAATGTACCCTCATTAATCACTATACATCCCAACTAACGCAACAAAAGGGATCCCAGGACTGCTTCGTTAACTTATAAAGGTAAGTTCCTTTTTAAAAAAATGAGAGCGCATCAATAAGATCACAGCTCCCGACCATAACACCTATGCTTCATTATACCATAAAAGTGCTCCAAGCAACTATGCATGCATCGGAGATCATGTTCTCTGTCTGTTTGCCACCAAACAATACTTCGCGGCAGGACATGTGACTCGAAACGAGTGAGCTAAGAAAGCGTCATGCCTCCCTTTTAGATTATCTACTGGCCAAATGAGAACAGAGCAGGGAGGGAGGCAGTAACGCCTTGTATACAAACTTCAATAAGGACACTGGCACACTGCTCAACTCGCACGATATCACTGACACACTGCTCACCCGCAGTGTTACCGCTATGCACTCGCAATAACGAAGCGCAATGTAAAAACCAGAGGCAACAGCGAGCATGCACTCGCTAAACGCTTACTTAACATATACGAGTATACAGTGAGACAGGTACAAAGGAGATATCACTATTCTCAATATGAGGAGTTATATTTAACAACATAACAGTCAAAGTTTATGAAATAACTTTCTGTTGCGCTAATTTGCTATGATGCAGCACTAAGCGACGTTCACTCAAGGATACACGATGTCCACCTGTGCACACCGCCACTGACGCTATTCGAAAGCAATTAAAATTCCCATGGCACTAATTTGATACAAAAAAAAAAGTAAAGGAATGCTCTCACCAACAAGATGAAGACTTCCCGAATCGATTTTTTTAACTTGGTCGTAAAACATCAGCTTAACCCGGGCTACAAGAATCGCTGTTCCATCGAGTCGTTCAGAATTGATGCTACACAACATAAGTCTGCGCAACCTTTTTTTCCTTTGATGAATTATCGACTTAGAACTAGCTTGGATTTTCTTTAATAAACGTTGAAGTTATTCCCATATAACAAGCTAGACTGAGTGTCCCGCCCGATAAAATTAACAACTTTATCATCATGGCAGCGTTCTCCTGTCACTGAGATTACAAGAGCATTGTTTTTTAACACTCTTTCATCAACAACAACGTAACGACTCCTTCTTCTATTTTTTTAACTAACAAAAAAAAAAAAAAAAAAAAAAAAAAAAACCAGAAAGATTGTCAAGTTTCTCGGAATCTCCTCATTATTATAATAATGAGCTATGACGTATAACGCGATTGTTACAGCCTCCGATATATCACTTTATCAGGCAATAATGCTCCGATAAACTTGACAATAATTACAATTAAAATGACAAAATCTTACACGCTAAAAGCAAATTTGCTCAACCAGTACGTGTATTGCGTCCAGGCTCTGCATAATTCTAAATACCAAACACAAGCCACAAACATTTTCCTATTAAACTAGATAAGACTAATAATCGTCCCCCCTCAATTTTCGCGATTGCTGCGAAACAAATAATACAAACAACAGGACAATTTTTCCCCCACAAGGAATATTCTTAATGGGGATTAACATGGGTGTATATGACTGTACAATCCCCCAAATCATACATACACTGACTGCAGTCACATATGCCCCCCTTAAGAAACTCAAAAGAACCCAGTTCTTTCACTTGGGTCTCTTACCGGTATTAAGAGCTCGATAATCCTTTCTTGTTCGATGACGCAAATCACAGCGCCTCCTTGGCAACGGACTCCCGTGTTCAGCATCCACTGGGATGCCCCGGACCAACTCATCAGTTCCTGGTGCTACATGCTCTGCACCTTCAGGGACATCTGCATTGTCCCCAACCTCCTCTGGCACTTGGGCTGCAGTGAACTCCACCGTACCAGGTACTATTTGCTCCATTTCATCACAGTCCTCTTCCTCCTCCGATTCATCCACTCCTCGCTCCCTTCGAGGTCTCTTCTGCCTCTTACCCCTATTCTTATGCCAGGCAACGAACATACCTTGAGGTGATCCACATGCACTAACATTCGATCATGGTACCTGCCTCCCTCTATTCGATAGTTGACCTCGGTGACCTTCTCTATGACTCTAAACGGGCCTAGGAATTGTGTCGCAAACTTCCTTTATCGACCGTCCAATCTCACCAACCATACCTGGCTACCAACCTCTATCTGCCTAATCCATTTTTGTCTATTCAAGGCCTGTAAATACTTTAACCGTTTTTCCTTATCCTGTTCTGCCACCTCCTGCCGTACCTTCGCTAACTTTTCCACAATCTCAGATCTATATTGATGCATAACCTCTCTATCTTCCTCTTCCTCCTCCTGCTCATAAAACTCTGACAACCATCCACGAGGCATCGTGGAATCGAACCCGTACAGTAATAGTGCTGGGACCTCTCCCAACGTCTCATGATGATGAGTCCGAAGGGAGAAAAGAGCAATATTGAGCGCTCACTCCCATTCTTGAGGATGCTCATAACACAAACACCGTATTGTCTCACAAAGCAATTTATTGCATTGCTCTGCGAGGCCATTAGAAGTTGGGCGATATGCCGTAGTTATCTTGTGGTGTATGCCCAGATCTTCACATACCCTGCTGAAAACCTCTGCTGTGAAGTTTGCCCCTCGGTCATTGATGACCTGTTAGGGAACTCCATATCGACAAACTATTGTTTGTACAAATGCTTCTGCGACAGCCTCAGCAGTCTGTTGAGCCAACGGAACAGCTTCCGAAAATCATGTGAGAACATCTGTTAACACTTGTATGTACCGACTGTTCTCGCACGATGGCTCAACCGGCCCCACAATATCCATAACCACCTTTTGAAATGGATAAGTGGCAGTGATTTCGGGTTGTCATGGTGCTCGCGGGATATTTTTCTTAGTCCTCTGACACGTAACGCATACTCTAACAAAACTTGCTACATCCCGGGCTATCCCCGGCCAGAAATATTTTTTCTTCACGCTGTGTACAGTGGAACTTACACCACGATGCGCTCCTAGCACACATGCGTGCTGCAATTCTAATATCCCTTGTCTCAGTTCCCCAGGCATCCAAATTTTCACTTGTGCCATAGGGTGTTTACAGTATCTCCACACCACTATACCATTTACTAGGTTAAACAGCCCTCCATATTTCTCAACCGTGTTTCCCCGAGCAAGTTTTGGAATATTTCCACCCAGCCAAGGATCCCTCTCCTGGGCATGCTTAATCTCCTCGATCCAGAGCTCCTCACTACGCACCACAGCCACAGCATCGCACTGCCGTGACAGCAAATCCGGCACCATGTTGAGCTTCCCAGACACATGCTCCACCGTTAACTGAAACTCCTCAAGTTGAAGAGCCCAGCGCAGAATACGTTGGTTGGAATCCCGCACCCTGTTTATAAATGGGAAGCCCAAAATGATGTGACGGAAATAAGCCATGGCACGTACGATTGCAATGGCCTCCTTTTCAATAGTTGCATAGTTCAAGTGAGCCCCCTTCAGCTTCTGACTGAAGAAAGCTATTGTGTGTATCACACCCGATACCTCCTGTTGTAATATCGCCCCAATCGCCCTATCGGAAGCATCTGTGCACAGTGTGAATTTTAGCTCATAATCTGGGGGCCGCAACACCAGGGCCGTGGATAGTGTTGCTTTTATATGTTCTAATGTTTTTTGACATTCTGCATTCCAGGCGAACCGCACCCCCTTCTTGGTTAGATTGGTAATTGGGGCAAGGGTGTTTGAGAGGACCCGGAGGAAGGGCCTGTAGAAATTAATAGAGCCAACCAATCCGCACATGTCACGCACGTTGCATGGCTCCCTCAAGCGCAATAGAGCTTCCACATTACCAGGATCAGGCTTACTCCCTTCCGCAGATAACACATGCCAAAGATAGTGTACCTGCGGAAGACAGAACTGGTACTTGGAAGATTTTATCACTAAAACCTTCTCCCTGAACCACCCAAACACCCACCTGAGCACCTCCAAATGCTTCTGAAATGTGCTGGTCCAGACCAGGATGTTGTCCAGGAACGTGTGGATTTCCACCCTCCCCCCTAAAGTTTTCCCACAGCATAGTCACGATGTATGTTGGAAAATCTGGGAGGAGTTCTTCCCTCTCTGGGGAAGTCTCGTTAACTGAAACTTACTCCAAGGGGACTGGAAGGTATAGCATTCCTTCAGCGACTCGACCAACGGGATCTGGAAGTATCCGTTATTAAGGTCGAGCACTGAAAAGAATCAATGCCCCCTCAACTCCTCCAATATATCCTGTATAATAGGGGCAAGGAAATCCACCAGACTGCTACGCAGATGCACCTGCCTCAGGTCAAGGGTGAACCTGACCTCCCCGTTTTTCTTGGGGACCACAAGGACAGGTGAATTCCAGGGGCTCCTGCTGGGTTCAATTATTCCCGCCCTTCTAAATCCAGCAAACTTTGCCTTGTACGCTTCCCGGTATATGTGTGGCGCTTTATATTGCCGCACGAACACCAGGCGAAATTTATCCATCCCATACTTCGCCTGGAAGTCCTTAACACCCTACGCCTCAGCCACGTCGTCCCTGAACTGGATCTCATATTCATAAACCAGACATTGAATCACAGTAATCTGTTTGGGGGACAGTTCCCCGAACTTCAGCCCTTGAATAGGGGCACATATCTCAAATGCCCCTACCTCAGCCCCCATTGACACTATAGTGTCTCTAGCCCACTACAATGTATGCATGCACCCAAGACCCTTGCCATGTTCCTCATCCCAATACACTCATCACAACTGACCATGCAATTGCCCCTCGCAATGCTGAGCCTTAACATGAAACCCAGTACACATTACTGATATATACAATGTTCCCTGCTTGGTAATAGCGGAAATCCTGCACCCTTAGAACCCACAAGTCCCTGTTCGGGTGCCAAAATGAGACAACCCACGTGCGTGGGAGGGGCCTACTCGAAGACCCAGGGCAATGCCAACTCCGAAGCGGTGGGACACGAGGGTTCGGAACTTGTGTGTTGCTAGTAAGACCAAGTAGGGAACACGTAAATTAGAAAAACAACTTTTATTTTATTCTGCATAAAGATTTCTTGATTCCTTATAACAATTCAACAATACAACAATAGGGCAATATGACATAATAAGCCAACGAATTAACATTCACTAAAGTATAAATGTTTGTTAATTAATCTAAATAATGTACCCTCATTAATCTCTATACATCCCAACTAACATAACAAAAGGGATCCCAGGACTGCTTCATTAACTTATAAAGATAAGTTCCTTTTAAAACAATGAGAGCACATCAATAAGATCACAGCTCCCGACCATAACACCTACACTTCAGTATACTATAAAAGTGCTCCATGCAACTATGCATGCGTCAGAGATCATGTTCTCTGTCTATGTGCCACCAAACAATACTTCGCGGCAGGACATGTGACTCGAAATGAGTGAGCTAAGAATGCATCACGCCTCCCTTTAAGATTATCTACTTGCCAAATGAAAACAGAGCAGGGAGGGAGGCAGTAACCCCTTGTATACAAACTTCAATACGAACACTGACACACTGCTCAACTCGCATGATATCACCAACAAAACGCCCGCCGTGTTACCGCTATGCACTTGTAATAATGAAGCGGAATGTAAAATCCAGAGGCAACAGATAGCATGCACTCGCTAAACGCTTACTTAACATATACGCGTATATAATGATACAGGTACAAATTGACATCACTATTCTCAATATGAGGCGTAATATTTAACAACATAACAGTCAAAGTTTATGAAATAACTTTCTGTTGTGCTAATTTGCTATGACGCAGCACTAAGCGACGTTCGCTCAAGGAAATGAGGTGTCCACCTGCGCACACAGCCACTGATGCTGACGCTGTTCGAAAGCAATTAAAATCCCCATGGCACTAATCTGATAAAAGAAAAAAAATAAAGTAACGCTCTCACCAACAAGATGAAGACTTCTCGAATCGATGTTTACTTAACTTGGCCGTAAAACATCAGCTTAACCCCAGCTACAAGAATCGCAGTTCCATCGAATCGTTCAGAATCGATGCTACACAACATAAGTCTGCGTAACCATTTTTTCCTTTGATGAATTATCAACTTAGAACTAGGATGGATTTTCTTTAATAAACGTTGAAGTTTATTCTCGTATAACAAGCAAGACTGAGTGTCCCACCTGATAAAATTAACAACTTTATCATCATGGCAGCGTTCTACTGTCGCTGAGATTATAGGAGCGTTGTTTTTTAACACTCTCTCAACAACAACCCTGTAACGACTCCTTCTTCTATTTTTTAACGAAAAAAAAAACACGTAGAAAGATTGTCAAGTTTCTCGGAAACTCCTCATTATAATAATAATGAGCTATGACGTATAACGCGATTGTTACAGCCTCCGATATATCACTTTATCAGGCAACAATGCTCCGATAAACTTGACAATAATTACAATTAAAATGACAATATCTTACACGCTAAAAGCAAATTTGCTCAACCAGTACGTGTATTGCGTCCAGGCTCTGCATAATTCTAAATACCAAACACAAGCCACAAACATTTTCCTATTAAACTAGATAAGACTAATAATCCTCCCCCCTCAATTTTCGCGATTGCTGCGAAACAAATGATACAAACAACGGGACAATTTTTCTCTCACAAGGAATATTCTTAACGGGAATTAACATGGAACAACGGCGTATATGACTGTACAACCCCCCAAATCAAACAGTCACATAATCATTCTTTGAAGCAAACACTGAATACAGTCACATATTCATTCTTTGAAGCTCAATATCTTGCGTTAGGTTTTTCATAATATTATGACATAATTCTGTGACATAGTCAGTTATGTATTTATGATTTGCTGATCCTGTGCCAAGCATTGTATGAAATTGTGAAGAAAAAATCCCCAGAATTGAACAAAAACCCCCTGCTTTCGTCGATGAATCACACCATGCGGCCGTTAGGCCTAATCGCCGTTTCATCGATCTTTTCATCGATCCTTTCATCGATCTTTTCTTGCCTCTTCATATACATTTCAGGAAGAAAAGAAAAACGTAGTCTAACTAAGGAAAGTGGATTAATCACTTGTCAACTGAACTTAGAACGAATCTACAACTTATTTTTTTATGTTTGTTATCAATATTGCTGTCTTGTATTCCGTGGAAGTTTCGATTCAAATTTCGCACCTTTTGGCGCATTGCATGCTGGGAAGTCGAGTCTGGAAATGATCGTGGAAGAGGTCCTTCCTCATTCCCTGCCGGAAGCAATATGCGTCATTCGGGAGTCTCCACCAGGTGGCGATCCCAGTATTCGCTGCGGGATTGGCGTTTCATATAAAAGGGGAGCGCAGCCCCCTCAGAATTCATTCGAGATTCAAGCTTCAACCACTGCAGACCTCTCTTCAGACCTCTGGATCATTCTCTTCTCCTCTGTCCCGGCATGGTAATGTGAAACTTCTTTTATTATTAACTTGTGCGAACTTGTTGCTATGTTATGTTTTGATATATTCCTACAAATCTTATAATTGTTAGAAGTATGCTTAGTTTTATCTAGTTTGAATTGGGGAAGCTTAACTTTGGGTATTGACATTTAGATGTAAACAATGGAATACCATTGTTTAGTTTATCTTATAAGTAATATGTGTGTGCCTCCTTCTTATTGAATTGGCTTTATCTCTCCTCTTACGGAATTATATTATTGTTAATAGTGGATCTCAAAGCCGATATGAACCTTGTAAATATTAATTTCTTTTGTTATTTGTATATTATGTAATTGATCTCAGTAAATATCTTATTCTTAACTAAAGCTCTGACTAAGTGTTTAATCATTTCTTCGATCATATCACAACCCATATATCACAATTCTATGACTGTGAATTTAAAGCTTCTATATAATGAATTTTAACTAAAATTAGAAGTGATCACTAATGATATACTGTATCAAATTATTTTAAATTTTTTCCTTAATATTTCTCAAAAGTTTATCATCACTTTTTTTTAGTTGAATTCAAGACAGATTTATGATTTTTAACACTTGTTTTTCAAATTATTTAACTAGTTATGGTGATATAATCAGGTGTGAAGTGATCACTGCATAATTTCATGCTGCTGGAAATTTTTTTATCGGTTTGTATTGTGGTATACGGGTTGTGAAATTTATTCGAATAATGAAACAGACTAGTCAAGGTTTAGGATTGGATAGATAAGAGTTTAATATTTACAAAACAAAGCCTACCATATATATTATTTCTACATACACAACAAGCAACACTGCATAATTCTGGTGAAATACAGATAAAAACATCCCTCAAACTTATCTTACAATAGTGTTAGGTTGCAATCACGTATGCTCCGTCATCAATATAAACAAAATAAATTCCCATAATATAAATCATCCTATAAAATTACATTAAATCTTCCCATAACATAATGACAATGTTCTAAATATATAAATCTCCAACATTAAATTCACAAAATTAAAATAGGTATCTCTGGAATTAAGAATGACTAAGCAAGGACAATGCAAAACAAAATAAATATAGCTACCTTACATACTGGGCTAGGAAGAGTTCGACGGTCGGGAAGAGAGGATCATCTTAACTGGATGAGGACTTGATTCTCGAATGCTTTCAAGCTTCGCGCTTCCCCCTTTTATATTAGCGGCCAATCCCGCAGTGAATCCTGGGATCACCCTCTGGTGGCAAGCCTGGAAGTACTCACAACACTTCCGGAATTTTAAGTGAGAACTTCGATCCTCCCAGCATGCATTGCAACCACAATTCACAACTTAGTACATAGAAGGGTTCCAAAACATAATAAATCTGCTTAGATAAATTCAAAATCTTATCAATTATCAAAGTAGGTATTAAGTACAATAACTCTAATACAATACAGAGTCCGCTGACAAGTTTATAACTTAAAATCACATAATAGAAGCTTCGACGGGCGATAGGCCTAACGGTCGCATGGCGAACTTCGCTATCGCAGAGGGGTCTTTGTTCCTGTCGTGGGAAACGATTGATCATAATATCCAAGGCACAATTGGGCTTAAGAATTAACACTATAATGTCCAGAAATAATCATGACTTATCAAGGTGAGATCACGAGTTTTTTTACAAATAGAAAACATAATGAGAAATGGCTTTGTAACCATACAAAGGATCTCAGAAAAAAAATTTTTTTAAATAACTGACATATGTCACACAACTTTCCCTTAGATCGGAAATTCTCCCCCTTTTGTGTCCTTCTGAGTGTAGAAGTCTGTAATCCACTCTTGGTCCTCTCCTCAGGGAGTAATGGCACTCTCCCTCTGATGGTTCCTGATCGTCTTCAGAGTCGTGGGCATCTCGGTGCTCCTCAACATCTTGGACTTGGTTAGGTCCTGGGCTTTCATCGATACTGCTTCCTGGTTCCCCAGACTCCTGATCAGGTATCTGTTCCATGGGAGGATGGGACTGCTTCGCATGTTCCTCTTCTTCAGAGTCAGGTTGGGGTCGTTCAGGCCTACTGTGGTCAGGTGCGTGTCTCGCCTGCCCCCTGCTCTGTTTCCTCCAAGTCGGCAATGGTATGTCTTCCTCCTCCCCGTCAGACTCCTGTTCGTCAGCTATCCGGCGCTTTCCTGTTCTCGCACTGGGTCGTCTCTTGATGTAGTTCCCGTAGCAAGGTTTTAGCCGGTCTACGCGCACCACTTGCTTATCTCCTTTCCAAATACCCTTAACTTCATAACTAACATTGGAGATAATCTTATTTATGCGAAATGGCCCCAAGTACCTATGCCCCAGCTTGTTTTTTCTTCCCCCTTTCCGTAACATCCAAAACTTTTTCCCTAGAGCATACGATTGCAACCTACCTCTATATTTGTTTCTTTGGGCCACCCCTTTGGCTTTATTCTCTTGACTAATCCTTTCTGCCTTCTCTCTAGATTTTGCGAGTCTGGCCACTAATTCAGAACGGTAGTTCTGAACAGAGATGTTCTTCTCAGAACCCTCCTCCCAAGATAATGGTGTTCTAGGGTCGAAACCATAGAGATGATATGCGGGCGCTTCTCCTGTGTTTCCATTGGTGTTAGTGCGCACCGCAAATAGGGCCTCCTCCAATCTATCGTCCCAGTTTCTAGAATCATCATCGCACAAGGTCCTTAAAATTTCAATAATTGACTGATTGAGGCGTTCTACAAGACCGTTGGAATTTGGTCTGTATGCAGTTGTATGATGTAAATCAATATGTAGGTCCTCACATAAGGCTCTAAGTAATTCAGAGGTGAAGTTGGCACCTCGGTCTGATATTAATTCCTGAGGTATCCCATACCTACAGATGATACGTTCTAATATGGCCTTCGCTACCGTGAGGGAGGACTGATCGGGGAGTGGACATGCCTCCGGAAATCTGGAGAACACGTCCACACATACAAGAATGTATTTATTCCCGTTAATGCTTTGAGGTAACGGACCTATAAGGTCGACCGATACCTTTTGGAACGGAAAAGAGGCGGATAATCCCTCCTGGAAAGGAGCCTTTCCTTTGCCAAGCTTGCACTGTTGGCATATGCGACAATCTCTGATAAAATTCTTGACGTCATCTTCCATGTTGGGCCAAAAATACCATTTTCTAAGTGACCCTAGAGTCCGACCTACCTCTTGATGACCCGCCAAACTACCTGAATGGGCCTTCTCCATGAGTTCTTGCCGCATTGACCCACCTACGCATAGTTTGTTTTGCCCATGAGGACCTCCTTTCTTTAATGCCCTGTTCTAAACAAAGAAGCCTTTCTGCTTTCTCCTTCCATTTACTAGTGGGGACATGAATGGATCTTCCTGTTGTGAGGTTATGATCTTATCTATTATTTAATTGGATAATAGCCTGGACCTCTTTTGCAGGCAACCTAGATAATAGATCAGCTATTCCGTTGTCCTCCCCTTTCACGTGCTCTACCTCTAGATTGTACTCCTCAAGTTCAAGCGACCATCTAAGGAGCCTTTGATTGGAGTGTTTCAAGTTCTTAATAAACGCCAGAGGTTTATGATCACTCCGAACTATTACCGGAAAGCCCAGAACGATGTGTCGAAACTGTCTGAGGCCCATCAGGATGGCCAGAGCTTCCTTCTCAATGGTACTGTAATTTAACTGGGCCTTATTTAGTTTATAACTATAGATGGCTATAGGCCTGAGGCATCCATCATTGATTTGATGGAGCGCGGCTCCGGTTGCTCCAATCGAGGCATCGGTGAACAGGATGAACTCCTTCCCGTAATCAGGCGGGACAAGCACCGGCTGACTGCTCAGGACCCTTTTTACCTTCCCAAACGCCTCCTGACATTCCTCGGACCATTTAAATCTGGTTCCCTTTTTGGTCAAATTAGTAATGGGCAACAAGGTATCTGATAAATTATTAACGAACGGACGATAGAAGTTTATTGCCCCTAATAAAGATCTCACTTCCTTAATGTTTGAAGGGGGGGGGGGGGAATCTTTTCAATATGTTCCACGTTTCCAGGATCAGGTTTTATACCGTCTCCTGAGATGATGTGTCCCAAATACATGACGTTGGGAACACAAAAGGAGCACTTTGTCCTTTTTAATATCAAATTTTTTGCCTTGAAGACCTTCAGAACCCATTCCAGTAGAGCCAAATGCTCCTCGAAGGAATCAGAGTAGACCAGGACATCGTCTTGAAATACGTATATACCCCTCCCTAAGTATTCACCAAGAATGTCCGACATGAAGCCCTGAAAAGCAGAGGCGGAGTTTTTTCCTCCCTGGGGAAGTCTGGTCAATTGAAACTTTCCCCATGGTGTCTGGAATGCATAACACTCACGCAGACGCTCCGCGAGAGGGATCTGGAAATAGCCGGAATTTAAATCCAGCACCGAAAAATATACCTTTCCATTGAGACTCTGGAAGATCTTATGAGGTCTGGGCATGGGAAAGTCCACCCCTTGAGTAATGCTGTTAACCTTTCTTAAATCTAGGGTCATGCGTATGTCACCATTGTCTTTCTGTACTATGAATACAGGGGAGTTCCAGCGGGAATTGCTGGGCTCAATAATGCCTCCCTCCCTGTATTGGTCAATACGCTTCCTAAATGACTTGAGGTGCTTATGGGGTATGGGGTATTGCCTGACAAAGATGGGATTTGTTTTGTCAATCTCAAAATCCACAACCACATCCTTAACCCCATTCAAAACATCCACATCCTCCCCAAAGCAATCGGCATATCGATAAGCTTGTTAATCAGACAATTTTTCTCTTCATCTAAAATGCTTTTCTGCTGTGAGTGATTTTGTATATTGTTGCACTCTATTATAACGCTCTTAATTAAGTCCGTACCCAGGATGGCCTGATATCTCTTCCTTTCAAATCCATGCAGACAAACTTTCTATACCCAGAGATCCCTTCTTCAGAGTGGACATTGGCCCATATAGCTTGATTTACGTTCTGGATTTGCCCTCCTATCCCTTTAATCAGAATCGATATATTTTCCCAGGTTACTTTATCCCCTAGCTTCTCTGCAACCCCTTTGTCAATTATCGATACCTGGGAACCTGTGTCAATTAGAGCTACTATAAAAAAATCCTCAATTTTTAGCTTGACTTTATATAATCCATCCTTAGGGCTTCTTAAAATGACCAGATTGACTAGCTTATCTACCCCAGCCGAATCATACTGGTCTGCAGGATCGGCTCTGGCTAGTTTAAAGGCTTATTCCTACAAAATCTGGCATAATGTCCCCGCCCACCGCAGCGATAGCAGTTCTCGTTCCTAGGCTTGTAGTCAGGTCTCCTTGTCTCTTGTTCCAACTTAACCTCGAGGGATCCCAATTTCTCTATTAGATCTTGCATAACTTTCTGATTACTGTCCCTTTCCTTCTCCTTCAACTCTAACATTTTACCTTGATGTATCACTAGGTTCTCAAGAGCTTCTATTCTATCCCGCACCTCTTTGGTCTCCCCGACATTACAGTTTCCAACATTAGTCGTAATTTCTATGGCCTCCGATTTAATGGCCTCCTCAACTGCCTTCTCAAATGTATCAGGCTCCTTGTGCGAGATGGTTCTAAGGTGTATGGGAAGCAGATTCTCAGAAAATCTCTTAAGTAATAACGGTCCCCTCTGAGGCTTCATATTGGGCTCATACTCTACTAACATATCCCAAAGATGCTCTAAATAGGCGGCAAATTCCTCCACGCTTTCCCTCTTCCCTTGTTGAGCCAAAAAGAAGTCCCTCATGACATCCTTCTTATCCATCCTACGTCCCATAACCCTGACCAATCTTTCCTTAAGTTTCTGGCAATCATCTACTTTGTACAGTTGAAGTTCGTTAAACTTTCGTGCCGCTGTTCCCTTAAGCTTGGCCTTAAGAACATTTGTCTTAATTTCTTCACTCCAGCCAGCTAATACAGCTACATTATCGATGGCACAAAAGAAACCCTCCAAGTCAATCGAGTTATCATCACCAGAAAATGTTGGGATCAAGTGAGTGAAACCCGACACGGCGGAGACGCTACCCTCAGCTGTCCTTACTTCAGAATTATTGTTATTATCCTCCTCCATTATTCTTTTATTTCACAGTCCCTGTTCGGGCGCCAGTTGTGGGATACGGGTTGTGAAATTTATTCGAATAATGAAACAGACTAGTCAAGGTTTAGGATTGGATAGATAAGAGTTTAATATTTACAAAACAAAGCCTACCATATATATTATTTCTACATACACAACAAGCAACACTGCATAATTCTGGTGAAATACAGATAAAAACATCCCTCAAACTTATCTTACAATAGTGTTAGGTTGCAATCACATATGCTCAGTCATCTATATAAACAAAATAAATTCCCATAATATAAATCATCCTATAAAATTACATTAAATCTTCCCATAACATAATGACAATGTTTTAAATATATAAATCTCCAACATTAAATTCACAAAATTAAAATAGGTATCTCTGGAATTAAGAATGGCTAAGCAAGGACAATGCAAAACAAAATAAATATAGCTACCTTACATACTGGGCTAGGAAGAGTTCGACGGTCTGGAAGAGAGGATCATCTTAACTGGATGAGGACTTGATTCTCGAATGCTTTCAAGCTTCGCGCTTCCCCTTTTATATTAGCGGCCAATCCCGCAGTGAATCCTGGGATCACCCTCTGGTGGCAAGCCTGGAAGTACTCACAACACTTCCGGAATTTTAAGTGAGAACACAGTTGTAGAAGACATCGAACTTCGATCCACCCAGCATGCATTGCAACCACAATTCACAACTTAGTACATAGAAGGGTTCCAAAACATAATAAATCTGCTTAGATAAATTCAAAATCTTATCAATTATCAAAGTAGGTATTAAGTACAATAACTCTAATACAATACAGAGTCCGTTGACAAGTTTATAACTTAAAATCACATAATAGAAGCTTCGACGGGCGATAGGCCTAACGGTCGCATGGCGAACTTCGCTATCGCAGAGGGGTCTTTGTTCCTGTCGTGGGAAACGATTGATCATAATATCCAAGGCACAATTGGGCTTAAGAATTAACACTATAATGTCCAGAATAATCATGACTTATCAAGGTGAGATCACGAGTTTTTTTACAAATAGAAAACATAATGACAAATGGCTTTGTAACCATACAAAGGATCTCAGAAAAAAAAATTTTTAAATTACTGACATATGTCACAGTATCATTATAGTCCATTCCATTTTTCAAGGTTTATCTTTAGGAAAGCCATGGTAGCATGAATGAGGCTTTTTTGTGGTTGTTAGAACACGATGGTACACAGCATATAGTCGGTATTGTACAAGGTGTCCCAAAAATATTTGGTGTTTGTTATTTCAGTGAAATTGGACATTTAAAAAAGTTAAAAAAATAAAAAATAAAATCGCTTGTATTTATGTTTATCATGTTAAAAATGTGTTAAAAATATAGAGGGTGTGTCAAAAATATACAGGACAGTACTGTTGGGCAGCCTATCCTCTTGCTTCAGGGGCAGCTTCATATAAAGATAATTGGGAAATTTCATTTTGTTAACTCATTTACGCCGAAATTGGTAAAAATGGAAATTGAGACATCTATACATAGTATAAATCTAAGTCACTTCCCCGGAGTATGTGCTCGATAACCTTAAGAACTACTGCATCGATTTTTATGAAACAAGTTTTGTTTGTTAGGAGATTTATGTAGAAACTTTATAGGCTAAGTATTAATTCATAAAAATTGGTTTTATATTAAATTATTTACGTTAATTGGTCTCAAAATGAGTCAACATGGCTGCTCATCATATGGTGATCGGCGATCGAAACGCTTAGCGCCATCTCTTGAGCAATCAAACAAACATAAGCTAATTCTACTTTATCTTAATAGCTGAGTAAATTTGCAAGAACATTGTTTCTCACATGGCCAACAGTATGTTGCCTGTTCTAGAGTTAGCGACCCTAGAAATTTATACATTTGCAGTAAAGATGCAACAACATTAAATGTCGTTTATAAGGAAGTACTCAAGACTTAGGTGTAGTCCAAAAACTTCCATTAATTTTTTGACATTAAATAAATGTTTTTTAAAATTTACCTATACTGTATTTTTATTTCAGGATTTAAAAAGCCCAGGCAACGCGGTCGCGGGTTTGCTAGTAGAAAATAATTTACAAAGACATAAAATAAATTACAAAATTATTTTGAAATGCAGTGAAAGTTTCGCCATCTATGGACGACAGCATGTAATTTTAAATTGGGACATCCTGTAATATCAACCAGCAACTAACGAATATATCCTAAACATCGACAGTGGCGCCTCTACCGTGACAGCTTCTGATACTATTTTGTGCCCATGCCCTATTATTACAGATTTCACGCAAAATAATAGTTTCTAAACCACTTTGCTCATAAGCAAGGTTGTTAAAAAGAAGGTGGCCTCTATCTGCCGATTTCTCTCAAAAGCACTCACATTGCCTTCTGGGATTGTGACGTCACCTGGAAGGTTGGCAGCAGGTGATCCATCCCTTTGAATATAACAAAGCTGAGATGGCTGGAGTTCCATGAAAATAATTATTTTTAGTTCAATATTATAATGTAGAGTGGATTTATTAAATTTCAATTTATTCTTTCATGGCAATAGATATGATCAAAATTTCATTAAATGAGCAAAGCCCCCACTCCTCCTTATAATGAAAAAGAGCACACTCGCAACAACCAGGAGAATTCCTAATTTGCTCTTGATATGAGTGTTAAAATGCAAATATCCAACAGATTGCACTACGAGAAAATCAAAAGTTAAGATAAAATTCGAAACCTGAGAGAGAAGTTTAAAAAATAAAATATACAAACACTCTTCGCCTTCATCTTCATCTCCTTCACTTGCACCAAGTAATTAAAACCGTTCAGTGGCTTCAGATTCATTTGAAGTCTATACACTACGTTCGGAAAAATGACGAGGTGGGATATACTTTCACTCTCAAATTGTAATTGGAGCAAAGCGAAAGTGTTCAGTCTCAAATAGAAAGTAATAGGATATGTGGGTATTACTTTTTTTCTCTATCATATTTTTACAACCATACAAGTATTGGCAGAGGTTTTAATGGTGTGCTAGCACTTAATGCTAAATGATTGAATACTATAACAGGCTAACAGGTTTGACGAGGTGGCCTCGCTGTTGTAGTATTTGCTTTTGTATTTCAGTGCCAAATGTATATAAATGGACCTTTTATTTGCAATCTCTGAATTTTAAACACATTTTTCCAATGAAATATTTATATAAAACCTGGGCACATTTTTCTTCATTTATGTTGGTGATAAATAGTAGAAATAGGCTGGAAAATAAGGGTCCTCCCTGCTATTCTCTTTAGTTTTTTATGGCGTTCGTCTGCTCCAAATCTTCCAGATGACATCACACGTCTGTAGCCAATGACCATTGACCACTCCGATAGAGGCCACATTCTCTTTAACAACCACTGACCTCTGTTATAGAGGTTAGTGTTAACAACCTTGGCTCATAGGCATCTCTGCTTGGTGGCCATCTTGAAAAATTGCTGAGAAAACCCGGGTTCTTAGTGGAAAGGGTAATCAACAGCCCAGGTTTTCTTAACAGCGAATGAAAATATGGTTTGCTTATTAAAATTTTAAATTGTCCTGGTTTTATCGGATTATTATTAAAATTTTAATAATCTAACCATATTTTCAATCACTGTTAAGAAATTCTGGTTTCCTTTATCCACTAAGATTCTGGGTTTTCCCAAGGTTGTTGAAAAGAAGGTGGCCTCTATCAGCCAATTCCTCTGAAAAACACTTGCATTGCCTTCTGGGATTGTGACGTCATTTGGAAGGTTTGCAGCAGTCGATTCGTATCTTTTAAATAACAAAGCAGAGATGGCTGGAGTTCCATGTGATTTTGTTAATAATAAACGCAATTATTTATTATTTCTAGTCCAATATTATAATCTAAAGTGGATTTATTAGATATCCATGCATTTATTCTTTCATGGCAATAGATACGAGCAAAACTTCATTAAATGTGCAACTCCCCCCTCCCTTAAAATCAAAAAGAGCACTCTCATAAACTCGTAGCAAGCAGAAGAATTCCTAATGTGCTCTTGATAAGATTGTTAAAATGCAAAAATCCAACAGATTACACTACGAGAAAATTGAAAGTTAAGAAAAAATTGAAAACTTGAGTAGGGAGAGAAGTTTAGAAAATAAAATATAGAGAACATTTTCGCTTTCATCTTTACCTCCTTCACTCATACCAAGTAATTAAAACTGTTCAGTGGCTTCAGATTCATTTGAAGACTATAAACCACATTCGGAAAAACAACGACGTGGGATACGCTTTCACTCTCAAATTGTATTTGAGCAAAGCGAAATGTTCAGGCTCAAACAGATAGTAATCGAGTAGGTAAGCATTACTTTTCTTTCTTCCTATCATATTTTTACAACCATGCAAGTATTGGCTGATGTTTTAATGGTTTACTAGCAGTTAATGCTAAATGATTGAATACTGTAATCAGGTTAATCTTTGAAGAATTGCTTTGACGAGGTGGCCTCGCTGTTACAGTATTGCTTTTGTATTTCAGTGCCAAATGTATATAAATAGACCTTTTATTTGCAATCTCTGAATTTTAAACAAATATTATTCCAATAAAATATATATATAAAAACCTTGGCATGTTTTTCTTTATTTATACTGGTGATAAATTGTAGAAATAGGCTGGAAAATAAGGTTCTCCCCCCCCCCCCCCAGTGAATTATAGTGTGATTAGAATTAAAGTCCCTTTGTAAAAATGCTATAAAAAAACAACCATGAGTCCGAATGACTTCAAATTTGGACTGAGCATTCTTGAAGAAGGGGCATTTGATATGGAAAAACAAAAAAAAAGTTCCAAAATTTATCACTAAAGGCGGCTGTAAGCGGCATAACGGAAGCGGATTCAGCTAGAAGTGACATTTTGAATTGAAATACGACGGCTTTGGCATGAGTTGTTTATGGCATGATGTTTTTACATTAAAGTTGGTCAAGGAATGCAATTGACACTAAAACAAGTTAAACATGATTTTTTTTTTATTATACAGTACAGTACACAGCGCCATCTAATGATAAATTTTGGAACTATTTTTTTTCTTATCCATATCAAATGCCCCTTCTTCAAGAATGCTCAGTCCAAATTTGAAGTCATTCGGACTCATGGTTGTTTTTTTATAGCATTTTTACAAAGGGACTTTAATTATAATCACCTTGTAGTTTTCTTTGGCATTCATCTGCTCCAAACCTTCCAGCTGACATCACACATCAGTAGCCAATGACCATCGATCACCCTGATAAGGCCACCTTCTCTTTAACAATCTTGGGGTTTTCCCACAAATTTACAAGATGGCCACCAAGCAGAGATGCCTATGAGTAAATGGTTTAGCAACTATTATTTTGCGTGAAATCTGTAATAACAAAGTTCAAAAAGTAAGGCAAATTTATCCTGGTTTTATCAGATTATTATATACAATTTTAGGAAATTGAGAAAAAAGTGAAAAAATTTGCTGTAATGTATATTAAATATTAGATAAAACCTCGTTTGAAATGCCTCCCCCTCCCCATCGTATTTTCCCTGGTTTATTAAAAAAAAAATGGATTATATGCAATTTTTTATAATAAGCAGTAATGATTTTTTTAACTTTTATGTTGCATAATATGCGTATTATATACCGAAATTTATGGAAAAAATGTAAATAGCAAACAAATTCTGAGGTTTGATCAAACAAAAGGGTTTAGTTAAGAGAGAAAATAATGGAGTAAGTTGTTTCATCACTTAATTAGTGATTGGGGGAATAAAAATTACGAAATAAAGTGGAAAGTGATAAAGGGAACTACATGATTATACAGAGGGTTGATTCAGATAAAATGAGACGACTTTGCAGTTCTGTTACGATGGTGTAATACCATGGTGCCACCATTGGTTGTGTTCGATATGAGAGCCATGTTGTTGGACTATCGCCCGACACCGTAATTTCCACTGAAGTAGGCCGAGTTTGAGGGACTCCATGGGAAGTTCGTTCCACACCTGCTGACACACTTTCCATAGCCCATCAACGGTTCTTGGTCGGCGACTTCCGAGCCGTCGTTTCAGGAGACCAAAACCACAGAAATCCATTGGTGATGCATCAGGAGATTTTACAGGCACATGAGAGAAGGGAATAACTCGTATGCCCATGTCTCCTGTTCCATCTTCCTGTAGTAAGCCACAGATGGCTTGGCAGTGTTCAGTTGTGTTCAGTCACTCAGTTGTGTGACTGCGCGCTTTATGACGTCGCTCCAGCCCAAGACTGTCATGAATTATTCTGGAGACTGTTGTCTGTGAAATACCTTTCCTTTGGGCTAGACTTCTCTGTGTAGGGGGATTTTCTTTCAGCACTTCAGACCGAATTTCTCGAACCACCTGAGTTGGGCGTGCTGGCTGGGGCTTGTTTCTGGTCTGCTTCTCTGCTCGTCCACGTTCATTAGATGGTCGCAATTTGTTCTTTTTGATTATTCAACCCACAGTAGCTTTGGATACCACAATACCATTTCATTTGCATAATTTCACAATGCACAAAAGACTGAAGTTAGCGTCGGAAAGACCAACCATATACCCTTCCCAAAAAGCTGTAATTTTGGAAGCCATGTTTCAGAACGAAATGTCCCAAATAACAGCAACAAGTGTATACAAAGCTAATCTCCATGAATAGTGGACGAGTCATGTAAATCACATTCCGTCAAGGTCATATGCGGCGTTTAAAACAGTCTCATTTTATCTGAATCAGCCCTCTGTAATAATGTCTGTAATGACAAAATATTTATGTCACACTTGATCAAACGATTCTCACAATTAATAACATTAGCACAATTCGAAATGTCAAGGCTGTAGAAACATGCCAAATATGCACCCAATGATGACCTCAGTCTCTCCACTTTCTGAAGCATTAACTCTCTGAGCTCAGTGGTACTGGATTTTCTAATGTCATTATAACTGTAATGGCAAACGCTGCAAGAATAATTAACGTGATAAAGATAATAAAGAAGTACTTAATTAAAATATTAATAATGGAAGTTAAAATTATAATTTTTCTTGATTAGTAAATAAATCTTAAGTTAACAAAAGACACCTAGTACATAATACAAATGTGCTTTGTTTGGAAACTCAAGAGAAGACACCTGCTGGATCCTTGAACACCATATTTTAACCTTCACCCGTTTTAGTTTTCTACAGCTCCAAGATATTAGATACAGTCAATAAATAACAAGGCAAAGGATATGTCACAGTAATTATTTAATGAAACTTAAAAGCATTATCCGAAATTGTTTAGGCATTCATCGCATCACTAGTCACAGAATGCCATGCTCACAGAAATCCTTTGGCTGCTGTTTCAACCAATTGCACATGAAGGACCAATAAGAAATGATAGAGAAGATTGTGAGATGATTTCCCTATAGATAACGTGCAGAATCCGGGTACTTTGCTGGTCACGTGATCGTGATGTCAGCCTACTCGGTGAAAACACCGCGTAGTTTTCTACATGCTAATATGCTGAAAAGTTGTGTTGTAGTATTTTGTACCAACCACAATTTAAATAATGATAAAAAATGATCATTCCATGAATTTCCAAGAAATAAAGAACGATGAATTTCTGTAATTTTGTGAATAAGTCAATTCTCATTAATACGAAATCGTGGGGACCAAGAAATTTTTTCGTATTATTCGTATTTCGTATAAACTAACAATACTAAAAGTATTATGAAATAAGCACGGAAATAGAATACTTTAAGTTAGAAATAATTTTTATTCATCTCTCCTAAAAAAATCTGTAATAACAGTTTGTTTTCGCGCTAAAACAATTTTTTTTTCTAAATCACTATTGATTTTACAATATAATGTAAATAAGTCTTCAGGAACATCCTGACTGTACAATATATAAGATTTAATTTCCTCCATCAATTCTAACATTCTCTGATTTGATGGAGCAGATTGAATTCGTTCGTCGTCATCATCACTCTCTTCGTCTACGTCATCTTGCTTGTCGTCCAGGCATTCTTGCATGATCTCTTCGTCGGTTAATGTGTCAGAGGTGATGACGCCATCGTCGATCCTGACGAAATCTTCGAACGACATCGAGGCAAGTTTCTCTCTATAATTGGCGTGACTTCTAAGCACCTCCCACTCCTCAAATCCATCAAAATCCGGCTCGTCTGGTTCTTCTGTAGTGTTAGAAAATCCTGCCTTTCTAAAGCAGTTAGGAATAACACTATCTGGCATCGTGCGCCATGCTTCCGATAAGTTGATAATGGCGTTTAAAACGCTCCATTTTTTTTGTTCTTCGCCATTATCTAAATTGCGAACCATTTCTCTTACCATTTTTTTCCGGAACATATTCTTTAGGGAATGGATAATTCCCTGATCTAATGGCTGTACATGCGATGTTGCATTCGCCGGAAGTAATTTAACTTGCAGATTTTAAAATTCAAGATTTGGTGGCATTTTGTGTGACAGAGCGTTATCTATAAATAAAATTGCATTTCTTCTTTCTTTCTTTAAATCATTGTTCCATAATTTCAAACACTGAAGAAATATTTCAGACATCATCCACGCGCATTTATTGTTGAAATAAATAACGGGCAAATTTTTTACGTTTTTAAAACAGCGTGGCCTGGCAAATTTGCCAATAACTATCGGCTTTTTCTTGTCATTGCCATCCACATTTGTACATAATAATACTGACAACCGTTCTTTGCTACTTTTCCCTATGAAAGATACCGTAAAAAAACATTAGATACATGTACAAAATTATCGGTAAAAAATACAATAAAGTTTAAATAACGCATGCATACCTCCATGACACTTTTCACCTTTTAAATGATAAGATTTCTCGGGCAGAAGATTATAAAATAGGGCGGTTTCGTCAGCGTTGTAAATATTGTTAGGCGTATATTTTTCAAGCAGTTTTGGAAGAACTTTTTCCTTCCAATCATTTACAACAACTAAGTTAACAGCATTTGCTTCTCCAGCAAGTGAATGGTAGACGAGTCCATGCCTTTCCTTGAAGCGGGTAAGCCAACCACTAGAGCATGCGAAATTTTCAATGTTCAGCTGGTTTGCAAACTGGTTAGCTTTTTCTTTTAGAATATCGCCACTAATGGGAATATTCTTTTGTCGAGCCTAAAACAAATACAGCGTACAGTACATTATAGAAAAAAAGCTTACAGTAATTTCTACACCACTGTATTGTACTACATGTATACCAGAATAGAAAAAACGTTAACTTACTTGTTTAAACCATGTTAAAATTGATTTTGAAACAATACCGATATTGCACTTGTTTAAATAAAGATTTGAGCGCCATGTGACAGGATTTCAGATCTGAATAGCTGAACCAATCAGATTTCGCGAATCAGATTTCCCGTTAGCTTCAAAGCACGTGATTCAGATTTAGCGAATCAGATTTCCCGTTAGTTTGAAAGCACGTGATTCGTTAGTTTGAAAAATTCGACTAAATAACCGATATTTTTTTTATCGAATAATCGACTAAAAATTATCGAATAAAAATATCGAGTATTCATTTATTCGAATACTGTAATTCAGAAGCAATCACATATGAAATGACTTTGAAAATTATTTTTATTAAATTTACACATCGAAATCTGAAATTTTATCATTAAAGTTGTTCCTAAAAGGGCTATTTTTCAATAAAATTATGAAATTTTCCTTCGTATAAACCGTATTTTAGTAAAAATATGTTCGTATAAAGCAGAAAATTTTACATAGTAATTGCTTTCTCGGGGACGGGCCACAAAATGTCTTCTTAATAACCAGAATTACGTATTAACCAGTTTCGTATTAACGAGAATTGACTGTACTTGCTGCAAAAAGGAAATATGTGGCGCAAAAAAAAAGTCTTCCAAAGTATGTTGTTATTTGTACAGATCACTTTATATCAGGAATCGGACAAAATCTCAGGGTCTTATGTTATAAAATAAAATCAATAAATATGTATGAGGCAGGTCCACATTTTAACAATAATTTGATTTCATTTATAGTGAAAATGGAGCATGGATAAAGAATTTGGAAGAATCATAGAATTTTCGGAGTGTAATATATAGGACAAAATGCAACCAGACATAAAGCAACAAAGTCTCAGGGTCTATTAAACATTAGATAATATTAAAACAAAAATAAATAATATACAATGAATAGGTGTTAATCCTGCCATTGGAAACGGATACCAATCAGCAAAATAGGTGCCCACGTTTACATTAATCATAAAAAATCATAATCTGCGGCAAGAAATCATGTTTCTCCTCATCAGAAACAAGCGGCGCTCAGGCTCAAGAGAGGATTCTTGTATTTGCGACAAACGAATGGTTGAACAATCATAACTCGGTAAAAAAAAATCCTAATCGTAGCTTCGCGAAGCCGTTTGCCCTGTGACTGTGCTCACAGCTAATGCCCTGCGATGGGTAAAACATCGAAAATTGATTCCCGGAATCGATGAATGTGAATAATCGATACCTTTTATCAAAGGAATCGATACCTTTTATCAAAGGAATGTCATAAGTTACCTAAAAGCCAAATACTAAAATACCAATAGAAATACATAAACTGAAAAAATAAATATTATTTCAAATTGATCAATCATCAAATGGTACAGAGTTTAGAATAAGCAACTTATCTAAATGTTTGGGGTCTGAACATGATCTGCGTTTGTTTAGCATAAATCCAGCTTTAGAAAATAACCATTCAGCTGGCACTGGTGTTGCTGGGGAAGTCAGATGATCTGCATCAGTTAAGCACAATGCCAACTGAACGAGTAATGGACTATGCTCTCGCATTCCCTTCCAATACTATAAAGGATTGACATCCATTGACTAAACTAATGATTTCAAATAGAGTTGAAAATCTGTAACTAAACCTAAGCTGGGAGCCATATATGCCATTATTAGCATTTTTCACTAACTCATTGTTGCGTTGGATTCATAAATCAAAGTCATCATCATCAACATTAAAATTTGTTTCAATTTCATAATCTGCAGTTGGGACATTTTTAATTCATTTTAAAACCATGGTGACAGAAAATGGGAGAAAAACCATTACCTTTTTCTTAACGATGCTGGGCAGTTGATGAATATCGTCTAGACTGCTCTAGTTGAATGTACCTAGTCTAAATGCAGCTCACATTTTTATGACCAACTTGTGGATTGAGCCAATCATGCGAGCCAATCACCGAATCATGCGAATTTTGAGAATCGATTTTCTAACAATGTATCGATTAGTATCGATGCCATAAAAGAATCGAAAAATCGATTCTCGATTTTCCAAATGAATCGATTCTCAATTTTTTTTTCGATTATCTCAGGGCACTAATCACAGCTCGCCATAAATGCGAGCGAATGGACTCCCAGTGTTGCACCTCTACTCTTTCAGCAGTTGTATAAGATATGAGCTGTTGTGGGAGATTAGTTGTGTGTACACTTTCATGATATCCAAATCACAAAGCCTGTATGAGGAAATGTTTCGAACACTCAACGCAAGAACTCATGTTTGACTTAGATCCATGTGCTGTGATCTGCCTTGATTTATTCGAGCTATTGGACATTATATCTGTATCCGATGACAGGAGCAATACCTATTTTCTATATAATTTTATTGTTGATTAATATTTTCTCATGTTAAAGAAAATCATAAATGAAATAAAATCATTGTTAGAATGTAAGACTGCCTCATTCATATTTACTGATTTTGTTTTATAATACTAGATCCTGAGACTTTGTTGCTTTTCATCTGTTGCATTTTGTCCTGTGGCATTTTATTCGGATACCGTCCATAACAGAGAGATCTTGTTATTCAAAAACATAGAAATGTATAATAATATAAATAATAATCAGAGCTTGTTCCTCTTTCCTTTTTAATAATTAACTATTAGCCATGGTGTTTGTATGTTTGTTTTGTGTATACAGAAATATTCATGTTTACTTCGCTATTAAAAAAAAAAGAAGACATTTTGTTTTGCCTCTTTATTATTACCTCCTTGTATTGTATTTTTATTATTATTACCTTGTACTGTTTCCTCCCCCTCCCCACCTTTTCTCCTTTTTTTAACAAAACTTTTCCACCTTAAATCCGAGCCATAGTTATATTATTTAATAAAATCCATAATAACTTTAATGTAAATTTATAGAGTGACCCAAAAGTCAATTCACCTATTCAGACTTGGATGGGTGAAATGACTTCTGAATCACCCTCTAAAATAATCTATAAAAATAAAGATTGAAATTATAGCTCATTGAAGAAGCATTGCAAAAATTTATAACTTAAATGAATCTTCATTAAAAAATAGACCTGTCTCATTTATATCTATTGATCTTATTTTATAATTCAAGAACCTGAGGCTTTGTGGCTTTTCATCCGGTTGCATTTTATCCTGCACCCTAGGAAACCCTATTACTGTATTTGAAACTAGTTGAAACCACGCTCTTGTTTTCACCGAGTTGTAGCCCCGCACCTAGCTGTGCACTTTATCTATGGTAAAGAAAAAAACTAAAACTCAGTACATTTCAATAAATTAAGAGAAGAGGCTCTGGGATTGGCCCTTTTTGGTTAACTTTAACAATGTATTGCAATCCCTTTTATAGATGTCTATGTTCTCAAAGCTGTTTAATTAATGTTTTTGAATTGACCAATGTAACTTAAAAATATCTAAACAAAAAAGGTGAACTCTTTCTAAAGCATGTTGGTGACAGTCAATTTCTCCAACCTGCAATATTTTGTACAAGCAAACGGCTTTTTCCATATTTTGGTTATTTTCGAAAACTTTCTCCATATGAGAAAATTGTTTCATGCAATTATTAGAAATTTAAAAAATGTACAGTTAACTTACAACCATAGTGGCCGTCCAGGGACAACTTCACTGTTATAACGAATAGCATAAGTTTTATGACGTCGCTTGAAGGGAACAGTCGGTTCAATAAAAGCCATCTTTGATGTACTGAAATGAATGTTCAGATAGCGAACAATAAAAAATACTCTCTCTGTACTTGGAATATGGAACTGGAAGGATAATGGCACTCTATACATATTCACAAACTCTGATTGAAAAATGACTTGAATGTGATGTGTTGCACCTGGGGAAAAAAAGAAAAAAAAAGGAAAAATATTATTTTAGTACTGAAACAGTGTGTTCTAAGAATTAATGAAATGATTAAAATTTTTTACACTAAAGGCAAGTATTTTAAATGAAAAGTTCGAAATCTAAGCTGAAACTTGCAGGCAGCTGACATATAGATAATGTTCCAGAATTGGAGTCCACCTGTTAACACTAGAAGACCAAAATCATTGCATGTGAAGAATAGTTGTCAAAGTAGAGAATGAAGTTATATATGCATGCTAAGTGAGAACAACTGCTCTCATCTTCAGGCAAAATGTAAAATGAACTTTTAATTTAAAATGCACTGTCATATCAATGGATTATGACCAGTACCCCTTCAAGGCACAGGCATGGTTCGCCCCAACAACGATTATACATTGCAAAATTTGCATAACAGGCTGAGAAAGCTTTAAAGCTGGTGCATCAAACAGCAGGTGCATGAGTCTCAAGATGGGTAAACATCCAGATTTAACGGACATCCAAAAAGGGATGATAATAGGCTATCGCAGCAAGGGTGGCACCATCTCCGAAACTGCGCGATTTGTGAACTGTTCACGGTTCGCTGTAGTGAAGGTGTACAAAGAGTGGACAGCAAGGACAGAAATCGCGTTCCAACGCCATCACTGTAAAGGGTCACAAGCCATCAACCAACGGGGTGAGCAGCGCCTACGACGACTCGTAAAAGGCGACAGGAGAGCCACAGTCCATCAAATGACCACCAGATTCAGCAGTGCTGCCAACAGACGTGTATCCGACATTACCGTTGAACGCTAGGGATGGGCCTGAACAGTCGATGCATGGTTGCTGCACCAATATTGACCAGGGGTCATCATTAACGACGTCTAGACTTTGCATGTGAGCACCGCCATTGGACCACAGACGAGTGGGCTAAGGTCGCCTTCTCTGATGAGTCAAGGTTTTTGCTCCATAAGATTGACGGGCGATGGCAAGTGCGTCATGAACGTCATGAAAAGAGACTGCAGGAGGCTATTGTGGGCCGGAAACAGGCTGGTGGAGGTACTTTGCATGTGTGGGGGATCTTCTGTTGGGAGCAGTTAGGTCCACTGATTCGTCTAGAGGGCAATTTGACTGCCTGTGGCTATCTGTTAATCGTAGCGGATGAGGTGCACCCGTACACGCTCACGATGTTCCCCCAATGTGATGGTATGTTCCAGCAGGACAATGCACCCTACCACAAGGCACGTCTCCTTCTGGATTGGTTCAAGGAACACTCTACTGACTTTCGAGTGCTCCCTTGGCCCGCTAATTCGCCAGACATCAATCCAATCGAACATCTGTGGGAGCACTTTGATCGCCCATGTATGGCAGCTGGACCCTCCACCTATGACTCTCGAAGCTCTGTGGACAGCGCTTCAAGCGGAATGGACTGCCATACCATCGGACACATACTGTGCACTTCTTGCGTCCATGCCACGACGCCTAGCAGCAGTTATAGCGGCGAAGGGTGGCTACTCCCCATTCAGTGATATGACAGTGTATTTGCCTATTGCGTAAAAAATATTATCCATTATATTTAGGAAAATATTACATTAATATTTTGAACATATTGCTATTAATTTTAATTAATTTTTATCAATGCATTTTTCTACAAAGATTTATTTATTTAGGAAACAACTGGCATTTTTGCATTTACATTAAAATTGTCATTACCATACAAGAAAATTTTATATTTGTTTTTATATTGCAGAGTGGTTATAGATAAAGCCCATTATAATCTGTTCATTAATAAAACCATTATCAACTCTCAAACGAGTAAGTTCTTTTTGGGTCACCCTGTATATAAAATCAAAAACCGTACACTCATTCATCTATCACGAAATCTCCGGAACTATGAAGCCTACAAACTTGATATTTGGCAAGTATGTTTCTCTTGGCTCCTAGATACTCACTAAGAAAGAATTTTTATTTTACTGTCTTCATTTCCATCGTATTTTATTTTAAAAATTCAATTTAGCTGGAGCTGAATGGAATTTTTGCCATCATTAAAGAATTGTGATGCCGTTGTTTCCTTTGTTTAATGAACAAACATTAGGCAAACACTGTGGAATGGAACAACCAAAAAGTAGAACCTCTAATCTCGTTGTGGATTAGGGGTTCCCACTTTTTGGTTTGATTAATGAGGACTTTTGCGACTGTTCCATGAAGCAGCATCAACAATGACTGCAAGTCTTTTGTGTGGGAAAAGAGTGGGTATCTTTTATTTTCTATATACTATAACAAACCCTTTTCCTCAGAAAAATATTCACATAATAGAAGAGAAAAATATAATGAATCAGACTTTGAATCATTAAAAAAATGAATAAAAAGGACAATTTGTGAATAATTCTTTTCTTGTGAACTTTCCTACTGTGATTCTTCGATTATTGTGCTGTGAAAGACTCTTGCGTTTTTTTTAATATGATGATTTACTGATTTATCTAAGAGAAAATTTATTACTTCGCATTTCAAAAGGATACAGTAAATACTGTATTTAGTGCTGGACCTGAAATACCGGCCTGCATGCATTAAGCACCTGGTTGTCTTACAAATTTTTACAAATAAGCGCTGGACCTTTAATAACTGCCTGGGTGCTTATTTCAGTTCATTTCGAGGATTTTTCTTCTCTTGCTGCTTTCTCATCGGTAATTTTGCTCTCCCAACTGCCACTGCTAAACCGGAAATTAAATAACAGCATGACTGCCTTCTAATTTCTTGCTTTTTAATTTTGGATTCAGTCAAGCAACATGGCTGATGAAATATGAAAACTTCACAGTTATTTTAAATTCATATAAATTGTGTTGTGTGATCCATTTTATTAAATAACTCCTTTCCTGCTTGGAAAATTTATTTTGAAATACTACTTTCCATGGCAGCTGTGCAGAATTTCATAAGCGCCTGCATTAAGGACCTAGGGGTCCACTGAATTTTTGAAAAGTAAGCGCCTGGGCACTTAATACAGTATTTACGGTATTTTGGAATTTCTGGACATTTACTTTGTGATCTGAACAATTTCGTTTATCAGGTAATTATGATTGTCGTTATTTTGTGAGAAGTCATGGACAACAATCATTTGGCAAAAGCCAGTGGTAGCATTATTTTGGAGAGATATTGTCAAAATAACTGACAAAAGCACTCGGCGAGATTCTGAGAAAAACAGAAGGACTAGATTTTTTTTTAAGAGATTTTGGAATCCAGTTGAAAAGGTTGAGAGATGAACTATGACATCAATGCAGCATTCAAAAAATTATTTTCTATTGTTTGGTGTATCCAACTGTACATGAGCAGAAGTCGGGAAAAAGGGACTACCGCCTCGAAGCAAATCCCCGACGACTGAGCATTCCATAGAGTATTTGGATGTGTTTTGAAATCATAATTCGTGTGATCAAACTACAAAAAAAAGCGACCCGATCGACTTCACTCCAATGCTTCCGCGATACAGAGATTACGTTTGAAGAAATGAAGCCTAAAGAAGGACATCATTTTGGATCATCGAGGACCTGGATGCTTGTGACCTCACCCTCAGGGCCAGCCTGTTCGAATTTCTTTGAAGACTTGAGACGAATTGACGAAATGCATCTTTGCAGTAACGAGTAAAGAGAAAAGGAAAAGAAGATTATTGGAAGATAAAGTAGGAGAATTGCTTCATTCTATCCCTTGGAGACGTTAATGGACACTGATAATGGATTTATCATTCATGGACGGTAAAGATTTGGGGCTGCGTCGAGTGTTAGCATTCCCCTCCCTGTACTAACCATCTTCTATCATTTTCCGTATGAAAGTTGTTTAACAAATGCGTTCTCTCTCGTGAATATACTATTTGTCCCCCTTTTCTTTTCGTTATTTGAACTGCTATTACGAGACATATATTGATAGTCAAAAGGGAATAATCACCCCATTATGAAAGAACTATTACACTAAATTAGACTTATGTTCTCCTTAACTGAAGAAAGAAAAAGACGAAAGAATATTACCAATTAGAGAAAACTTGTTCCAGTTCTTAAAGTTTTTTGTGTAAAGAACAAGGAAAAGGGAGGAAATCTAAGAAATTGATTTAAAAACCTTTGCTTTTCTTTTAATTATGAAGATTTTGACGATGAGGTATTTGAATGAACTCTTTGCCTAAAACTTTGAATGGTTTTGAACGAATAAGGAATAATTGAGAATACCTTTTTAACTTAATTAAATTCGACATTGACAAGATAGTATTAAGAGAAATGAACAATTTTGATTAACTGAAATTTTTTCCTACAAACTCAAAAGAAGTTTAATCTTTCAGGATCGGCGTCGGTGGCTCAGTGGTTGTGTGATCGCCTCTGATGCCCGAGGACACGGGTTTGACCCCGGCCGAGGACGATCAGGATTTTTTCAGGGGGAAAATCCTGAGATCACGCACTTCCTTCAGAAGGGAAGTAAAGCCATTGGTCCTGCGTAGTCGTTTGCCGGCTGCACGCTAAAGAACCCTTGTCTTTATCGTGGCCCCTATAATGCCGTCCTGAAATGACCATAGCAGTTGAAAAGGACGTTAATACCAAACAAACCAAACCACACTTTTAGGAGATCTATTATTGTTTTTCTCAGAGAGTCATAGACAATGGGCTCTCTTTGAATGTTACAAAAACGTTTTGTCTAACTTATGGAACCACTTGCTATGGATGATTCAGATAAAATCATCATAGCCTTGGTACAGCATCATGTGCCGATCACCTTGTTAAGTTATGAAAAGAAGCCGCGATGATTTCATTCAAATAAGTAACTTGAATTGTTAAATTGCAACATTGCCAATTACAATTTCTGGAGGAACTGAGTGACTGCAGATAAATATAATACCAAAGAAGAAAAAAACGTCTTGTCTGCATTAAAGTTTAACGAACCGTGTGAGCATTCAACTGCCCTTGCAATCATCAATCAAGGTACAAAGAAAGGAAAAACAGATTAAATAAAATCTGATATTATTTTTAATTTTTTTTATTTAATCTGTTTGCCTTTCTTTGTACACTGAGTGGCCAAAAAATTAGAGACACCCTCTAATAACGAGTAGGTCCACCTTAGCTCTGGTCACAGCCGATATTCTTCTTGGCATGGACCCAACAAGATGCTGATACCGTTGCTGAGGAATGTTGGCCCATGCTGACATAATGGCAGCTCTAAGTTGGGTCAGATTAGATGGAGGCGTTTCCAAGCTTTGAAATGAGATGGAGAGTAACCAAACAAACATATATCTCATGAGAGAATTCATACTTCATTGGGTGTGGTGCAGGTTAAAGTCACCCGCGTTCAAGAGTTGGCAGAGGCTCTTGTTCGAAAAATAGCCAACAGTCTCCAAGCTGTTATCTCGGAGTGGTCAGCGGTAGCGTCAAGGTATAAACAGCCAGCTGCTTCGCGGGATGACAGCGAGGCTTAGCAACGAGTGACCGTTATAAAGAACTGCTCATCAGGGATCATGGCTCATCGATTCAGTCGTGTTTGTGTGAATGAGAACTGTTCATAGTGCATCGAATGGACAGACAGTTAAGTAAAAAACAACGGTATGTATAAACCAGTCTGAATATTATTTGTGTTAGAACTTATGGTTTATTAAGCTAAATTTTCAGTGAAGTTTTTAAAATTTATAGAGGGAAGAGCATCGTTTCTTTGATTGCAATTTTTAATCGCTGTTATTTTAATATTAATAATTGATTACGAGTCTCACTAACCCATTAATCTAGTTTTAAGATCCATTTTCATGTAACTTTTTGCGATTTATTTTTCTTGTAAATAAAAGGCTTATTTAATTTTATCTGAGAATGGTGTCACATTTTTACTTCTCTTTCTTGAATCACACGTTATGGGCTTATCTAAGGGTTGGTATCTCCAGTTTGGTCAAAAAATATTAAAATATTATTGCGGACACAACGGTTATCTTGCTTCTGAATTATTACACTATACGATCTAGTGCACTATCATGGAGACTAGTGCACTGTGAGTCTCAATTAATCGTACGATTTGCTGTTCTGTGACATGTCGGTTGCGATTAAAATAATCTTATTGAAAAACAGGCGTGTCACACACACGTTGCATGTTACGCCTTCAGCCCAGATGAAGATCACCTCATGATGTTATGTTGTGTTGTTTTTATGTCACAGAATGCTCTATTGCTGGCGTTGGTCAGAATTTTGTTGACAGAGCCATGATCATCGCCAAAGAAAACGAGTTACACTCTTTCATTATATGAGATTTCTATAATTATTTACACAATTCATTAATAAATTTATAAAAGTTTCATTAAATATATAAAAATAATTTAGATGGTTATTTATATAATAAAATTACTGTCTAAATTACTATTTAAGATACTATGAGATGCTAAAAACGTTGTGGTCTATCTTTTTTTTAGACCCAAGATGCTGCCTAAAGTGAATTGCGGCCTTTAAACGGTTATTCATTCATTCCACCATCAAATTTGCGACTGCGGCCTTAAGTGAATGGGGCCAATATTCGAAAAAATATGGTGTATGTTAAGTTTAAACATTCAGAAAACCCATTTAATGAGATTTAACATTCCCCACAAGAATTATGTGAATTTCTTTGAAGAAAAAAATTTATATTCATGAAATACACTGTAATAGATCTTCAGCCTGTACGTGTCCAAAAATAAATGATATCATTAATTTCAAATACCTTGGAATGTGTTTTGATGCCCAACTAAATTGGCATTCACATATTTCCTCTCTGAAGTTATTGTTACATAAGGTTATATGTCTAATGTACCATATAAGTTCTTATTGCCCTATTTACATTAGAAAAATGATGTATAATTCGTTATTTGAATCACGTATTCGTTATGGTTTATTATTGTATAAACTTGGAAAAGAATTTAAAGATATTATTAAGAAACAAAATAAAATCATTAGACAATTAACATATGGCACTAAGTTACAAGAACATCCAATAGATCATCAATATAAGGAATTAAAAATTTTAAAAATCGAAACCTTTATGAATATATGGTTTTCACACAAAATTATTTTTCGAAAAATTACTTAAAACGTAAAAAACAAGAATATTCTTTACGGAAGAGTATAATTTTTAACATACCCCAGATTTTTAATAATTTTGGAAAGCGAGAAAGACAATTTTATGTTCCATACTTATTTAATAATGTACCAGAATGGATGCTTAATTTAACTTCTTTTAATTTAATTAAGTCTAGTGTTTTATATCGGAAAAACACAAAATGTAAGTTCAAAATTGGATAAAAAGAAGTTTTACGAAAAAAGTTTTCCGTATATATTAAATGGAATAATATATATTTGTTTAAAAATTGTATATACTTATGTAGACCCGTTTTTATATCCATACAAGCCCAGAAAGGGCTTCGGATTTTGGGTTTCGAAATTGGCCTCTAGAAATATTATAGGAAAGAACTGATTATCTTATCGGTGTAAAAAACCATTGTAAAAAGTAAATTTAAATTTTGTAAAAGATTCTTGTAAATTTTGTAAAAATGATCTTGACTCAAATGGAATAAAATTGAATTGAATTGAAAAAAAAAAAATATTATTATTATTATTACAACACTACATGACATCCGACTACAAAAAGATATGATTTTTCTACGGAAGATCTTCAAAGAATCCATTAACACAGACTTTGTACAAGGTCCCATTTCTATGCTCCTATTCGCCGAAATAGGCAATCTTCTGCTCTTTTCAAACCGCCACTTTATAAACATGCCCATGCTCACCGGTCAACGATCTACAGGATCCAATAAGAATACAATCTGTACCATTCCGATTTTGATATTTTTTAATTACTTAATTACTTCCTTTTTAATGTTAAGATCTTAAGTTTTATTCTAATTTTATTTTGTAAGTCTTCATTTGTAATTCCTTTTCAATGTTTGGCATTTATGTTTACATTTCTTTTATTAATTGTATTTAGTCATATTTTATCTTACATCCTTTTTAATTTATTTTGCTATGCCGTCTGTATTTTCTTCATAACACTGTATTGTTGCCCATGTTTTACTAATTTTTTTTATTATTTAACTTCTTATTTAAATCAATTTGTAATCAATTTTACATTTTATTTTGAGTCAAATTTAATTTTGTTCTGTTTGTTAGTGTCACTTATTTGGTTATTAACCTTTAGTCAATTTCCAAGATTTGTTAATCTTTTGTTTTGTGTACCTCTTACTGTTCTGTCTTGGCACTTTGGTGCTGTTTGAATGGCAATAAACTTGAATTGAATTATTATTATTATTATTATTATTATTATTATTATTATTATTGAATTTTACGTAATTCTGCGTAATTTTACGGAAGAATTTATGTAATATACTACAGGATTTTTTACTTTGGCGTTTAAACGTTTTTTACTCTTATTCTGTTTTTACTCCTACCGCCCTTTTGGCTAAAAGAACAGGTTTCTTTATTAAACAACCTCATATTTGGAGATCCAATCTTGCGGACATTGATCCGATATGTAAGCTTGTTGCTAATTTTAATAAATATTTCAATCATTTTAATCTAAATTCTACTGAAAATCTTCATTTTAAATTATATTATTAGTATTTTGCTGTTACTTTTTTATTATTAATGTCTTTGTTCTTTTTGTCCTTCTTTGTATTTATGTTTTTTAATTCACTTTAGATTTATGATTTTCTTTTATTAATTAAGCATGTTTTCCTATTTTAGTTGATACGTATCTCATTAACCCCGTTTTGGGCTCTTGCCTGTAGGGGGACAACACGGGGGCTCGTTCTTTCAGCTGATTCTGGCTGTCAGCTCTTTCCCCGCTGTTGTTACATTATTATTATTATTATTATTATTGAACGTAGAGCGTATAAAGGGACAGTATCAAGGAAAGAAATTATTAAATAAAGTGATTATTATAGGTATAAATCAAGATTCAAAAATAAGTATAGTAAGCCCAAAAAAAGAAAAACAGTAAACTTCTAGAATATTTGTCTCTAGGATTAATCCTGAAATTGATAATAACCAAATCAGGAATTATATTAGAGAACAAATCACAACAGGAGAGAAGTTGATCTGCCACAAATTGAAAACCAAGCATTCATCCTATGCATCTTTCTATTTGGAGTTTCCAGTTAGCCTCAGATCAAGATTATACAATGAGACTTTCTGGCCATCGGGTACTCTAGTAACAAATTTCTATGGAAAATTGTATGGTTCACAAATTAAAATATCTGAAACACCCAAGGCAGCCGAGCTGGATGATACGGAGGAATCAAAGATAGAAAATAGATTATAAATGGAGCTTAATATCGTATATCAAAATGACCGGGGTCTTAGGACAAAAATCCATGAAATCAAAGAATTTTTATGCTGTGAGAAATTATCTATTGTTTGTATCGCGGAAACATGGTTAAATAGCACATTTACTGACAGGATGATCGTAGATGATGAAAATACTATATTCAGGAGAGATCGCTCCCTGGAAAAACGCGGGGGTGGGGTTATGATTGTAACTCCATCTAAATTGGAATCAAGAAAAGTAGATTTCAATTATACATCGATAAAAATTGATTGCATTGCAATTCAAGTTCAATTAAAAACAAGAATTCCAGTTGACTCGCTTAAGATTAAAAATAAAATTCTTATGATGGTTGTATATATACCACCTGATACAGTTAATACGGAATTTGAGAAATTTATAGATGAATTAACTGAATTCATACTTCGATTGAATTGTGAATTTATAATTGTTGAAGATTTTAATTATATAAATGATGTTGGGGATGAGTCTAATGCAGCACATTATTATCAGAAATTTAGAAATTTGAAAATGAGAGAAGCATTAGCCACACTGAATGCCGAAGATTATAATTCGGTACAAAATCGTTTAGGAAAAACCCTTGATAAAGTTATATCATCAGTGGATATTAAAGTTGAAAAACAAGATGAGAGTATAGTGATTGAAGATAAATTTCATCCATGCTTAAATATAACTTGTAGATATAACTATGATATTAACAAAATTAAAAAGAAACATGATTATCAATATAATAAGGGAGATTATTTGAAGCTTTATAATTTGATTTCTATGATAGACTGGACTCAAATGTATAATGAAAAAAATGTAAACGATGCTGTTGAAATATTTACAAATGAGCTCATGAAATGTGTTGATATGGTAATTCCTAAGAATAGAAGGCTAACAAGAAGGTATAGTCAAACATTTCCACAATGGGTCACAAAATATACGATTGACTGTTGGAAAATAAAAAATAAATTTCATAGGAAATATAAACAAACTAAGGACAAATGTTTTCAAGAAGAATTTCAAAAAAATCGTAGGGAGTTTAAAAGGAGTTTTGAAAAAGATAGAAATAATTACTACATGAGTATTGAAGATAAGGTTCTAAATAACCCAAAAAGTTTTTGGAAAAGTACTAATGAGCTGCTTGGAAGAAACAATCAAAACAACGATAGTGATGACTACCTATCAACCAAAAAGAATTTAGATAATATTGGAAAGTATTTTGAAATGATGAATACAAATGTAAATGTGTTACCTCTAAATGAAAATGAAAAACAAAATTTGAGAAACATTTCTGGTACAATATACAGCAAATTTAATTTTGATTATTTCAAGGAAAGCACTATTCTCAAGATTAGTAGGGAGATATCATGCTCCCGTAGCATAGATACGAATGGTATACCAGACTTTGTCTATAAGGGTTGCATTGAGATTATATTGAAGCCTTTAATGTTCATTTTTGATCTAATAATTGATTCGGGTAACTACCCTAAGAGATGGAAAACATCATTTTGTATTCCCATTCCAAAACAGAAAATTATAGAAGGCCCACAGACCTTTAGACCAATTAATATAGTTGCTTACCCTGCAAAAATCTTTGAAACAATAATTTCAAATGAAATCATGAAGTACTTTCATTCAGTCTTGCCGGATTGGCAACACGGGTTTAGAAAAACTAAATCCACATTAACTAATCTTATGGTTTTTAATCGAAAACTGGCAGAAACACTAGAAGCAAAGAACCAACTTGATGTGGTCTATTTTGACCTCACAAAGGCATTTGATCGAGTTCCTCATAAAAGATTATGTGAAAAGCTTCTTGAACTCGGCTTTAGCAATCAAGCCTTGAAATTACTAAGTAATGTAATAGAGAATCGGAGATTTAGAGTAAAATTTAAATCTTATACTTCTTCCGACTATAAAATGAATAGTGGTATTCCACAAGGGTCCTCTTTGGGACCTCTATTATTCGTAATATATCTGATAGATGTGGACTGTTATGTTAATCTTACAAATGTGGAAATTTTGGCCTATGCAGACGATCTGAAATTATTTAAGAAAATTAGTAAAATTGAAGACTCCAACGTTTTACAAAATGAAATTATAAATCTTGAGAGGTGGGTCAGGCAAAATGGGATGAAGATGAATATCGACAATAATTTTTATGTTAGGTATACAAGAAAAAGCTTACCGTTTGCCAATAATTATAGCGTGAATGATAATAGTATAACTCAGAAGCATAAGATTCGTGATTTGGGAATATATTATAGTGATAATGGAACGTTTGTTGAACATATCAACCATTTGATTGTTCACCTATCTAGAATTACGGGAACGATAAAAAGATTAAAAAAAAAATTTTTCCATAAAGTTTGGACATTTGAGAAATTGTTCGAAACACTTATAATGAGCAAAATTTTTTATGGCTTTGAGATATGGTTTACTATTTTGAATTATGCTACCATTAGATTACAGAAGAAAATTGATAGCTGGAAGAAATTTTTGAGTTCTTTTAAAAGTATTAAACCCATTAGTATTATTTTACCTGAATTGGCAGATCGAAGTTATCAACGCTTACTTTTAAAATTAAGCAGTGGCAAAATAGTCTGTAAAGAAATTTTAAATAAAATAGGAATCGCCTACAATGTTGGCTCAAAAAGATCTGGCGCCAAACTTGTATGGAAACATTATAAATCAAATTACAAATATATTGATGTAGGGTGGAAACTTGTCAATTATTATAACCGGTCCAGTGTTAAACCCAACATTTTTTATCCTTTTAATTAAACATTTTAAATTTCCTTTATTGAATTTTTTAAATTTTTAGCTTAATAAGTTGTTTAATGAAATTTTCTTTTCCTGCTTATTATAGAATTATTATTATTTATTATGCTTGTTCTAATGTGTTATTATTATACTATTATTATTTTACTAAATAGTTAAGTTTGTTATGCTTTTTGTTTGACTTAATTTGATTAATTTAATTTAATAATATGATTTATTAATGTCGGTAATTATTTTATCGTTTCTTATTAATTTCTTCAATGTTGTTAATTTTCGCCACCAGGCGTCAGGCTGTTGTGTAATTTATTGCGCATGTGTACAAAACGTTATTTTTTTTCAGTTCATTAAAAAATCTATCGTTCATGCAAAAGGTTCGTTCTCCTTCATTCTCCACCTAAAATAACTCTGCAGCCACCTAAACAACATTGGTTATGGGCTCAGCAACTGCGAAGACTGCGCCATAAGTAAGACAAAAAGATATAATTCAAGAAAACGTTTAAAAGCAAAATATACGTTTAATAACGGCAGAGAATTTTCGTTTACGAACACAATTCCAAGATGGCGGAAGTTGGCAGCATAAATGCGAACCTCGTCAATGCGATTCCGAAACTGAATGACAGCAATTACACGACATGGAAGTATGTTGTGGTGACGTGATTTTCAACTTATTATCACTTCGTCAGCAGTCCTTCCTAAGAAGGGTGCCAACATAAAATAAAAGGGAGGGATCGACTTTGATATGCGTAAAGAGGTTTATTTACAAGACAAATAGCAGGATAAATACAAAATACAAATAGATGCAATATAAAGATAAAACAAAGCAGATACAGAATAGGCAGTAAATAACAAATAACAGCCTGGGGCTAAAAAAAATCTAAATGACAACTGTACGATCCGGTATTACTTAGCACCAGTCTAAACAAACAACTCCCAATTAACTATCACGTCAAACCTAAGCAAGGGACAAGGGAAGCCCTGTGTGCATACAGGTTACATACACGAACCTAAAATCGTGTTCCCAAAAGCCTCAAAAGGGGTTGGATAGTGCAAGGGGATACCAAAGCCAACACACTGGATCCTACACCAGAGGGCTACCAAAACCCGAACCAAAACGGGACAAATCCACCTCTACAACTAAACCAAACACCCACCAGGCAACCAAATCAAGTACCCAGCATGCACACAACAAAAACCAAACCTTCCCCAAAACAATATAAAAGTTTAGCTACCCACTGTGCTAAGAATACCTTCACATAAAATTGCCTTACAAAATCATCCAATAAAAGACAAATAAAATGGCAGATGAAACTAAATCAAAATTAGTGGCAACCAAAGATATCACAAATTAGCGCATAACAAAGCCAAAGATTCTCCCCATTAAAACAAAAAGATCACACCTAAATAGGGACACAATAACTACACAGTGCAAACTGGTCACTGACATGGCACTTCCGCCATGTAACACAAACAAAGAAAGAGGGCATGGTCGCTGCAGTGGGAACAAAAGCCAAACTACCGGATCCAACATCGGTGTGCCACATAGAACCCAAAATCCAGTCCGTACTAATGGGACTAGCCATTCATAATAACGGGTCTACCCATCCACTGCCAACGAGCCACAATACCAATGCCCTTGCACAACACCAGTACCAAGAATGCACTGAAATCTAAAATCCCAAACAATCCCAAAACTAAGAGGCTGCTTAGCCACCCCATGCGCTAGTAAGCAAAATCTACTGAATGCTCCACTATTGATCTATACAAAAATAATACAATCCAACTACAGCAATTCAATGACGCTAGAATCATTAATAACAGTGCTTAATCCAAGTTGGCTAATCCAACCACAACATAACAAGCTATTCTAAACTTAAAGTTACATCGCACTTACAATAATACAATCTCATAATTCATTCATAAATTAATCTCCCTAAGCTATTACAAAATCCAAAATCAACTATCAAATGAATAACTTATACTTCGATCTGCTTCTCATTCATAACATTCAAAATACAGATAAGTCACAATTCTGCCATACTAATAAACTTGATAGTTCTAAACAATTCCCTGATAAGAATACAATAAAGCAGACCTTCACAATCCGAAGTTAACAATTTTACAAACTATAAAATTAAATTCAATCCATAGCTGTCTAAATGATACTAAACGTTTTTTTTAACACTTCAAAAGATTACAATCAAAAGCTCCCTCTAATCACAGCATAAATCCTATTAAATCCAATCCCGCTATAATTCCTATCCACAATCCAAATTTCCAGAACTATCACTATCACTAAATTTCTCTTAAGCTTTATACTAGATCCCAACATAAAGAAACGAATAATCTAAGGACATCAATAATACAATAAATTACCACGTGGTTTTCTCTTTCCGTAAATGAAAGAGGGTTAGGCCTAACCATCGATTGCAAAGTTACAGGAATCCAATCCGGGCAGTACAACTATTCCCGGGTTGCAGTCATCTGCTTCGGCATCGTCGTCTTCTTCCTCCTGGTCTTCCATCTTGAATGGGTCTAGCTGGATTCGTCTCTGGATCAGGAATCTCTGGAATGCTGCTGCCGACCCCCTTTTTATACTCCAGGCAAATCCCGCAGAGAATCATGGGATCGCCCTCTAGTGGTGAACCTGGAATTTCTCATTCAACTTCCGGAATCGAAAGTGACAACACAGTTGGAGAAGGAATCGAAATTCGATCCTCCCAGCATGCATTGCCACAGCCAAAAGCAGCTTGATACACAAAATAGTTCAAAACCTAATAAATCTGATTAATTGAATTCAAATTCTTAACTATTATAATTTTACACAACAAGTACAATGATTCTTTAAGAAATACAGATTCAAAAGACAACCTTTTGACTTAAAATCATAAGAAATAGGCCTCGACGGGCGATAGGCCTAACGGCCGAATGGCAAACTTCGCTATCACAAGAGGAGGTTTTGTACCCATGGGGGGAAAAAGGTATCACGATATCCTAAACATTCATAGGCTTAAGATTGATCAAAAGAAACATATTCAAAACAACAAAATACTTTTGACACCAGAAGGTGGCATGTAGTCCTTTTCTAAGGGAGGACTACTGTAACCCTTTACAGATAAGAACAAAATAATTAAACAACAAAGTGACTATGTCACAATGTAATGAAAAATACGCTACTCAGTAAAGGACTAATGAAAGTAATTACTGAACCAAAGAAGGATCCTCCAACCGACGAGCAGAGTCAGCAGGTAAAAAAGGATTATGAAAACTGGAAAATGAGAAGTTATGAAGCCTTAACAATCCTGACATGTGCAATGGATCCAAGTGAAATAGCGCTGATTTTGAACTTCAACCACCCGAAAGATGTGTGGGAAGACATACAGAAGAGACACGAAGGCAGTTTAGAAAGGAATCGGATAACGTTGAGAAGCAAAATTGCAAGACTGAAAATGGAAAAGGGAGAAGAATGGAGAACCTATATTAAGCGAGGTAGAAAGCTGAATGAAGAAGCCAAGACTTTAGACATGGGTATGAATGATGTAGAATTAATTAATTGCCTACTTGAAGGACTACCACCCAAATTCTACCACGTTGCCAGGAAGGTAGAAGGCATGAACAATGTTACCATGGAAGATGTTGAGTTTGCCTTTCTGAAGGAAGAAGGACGTAAAGACTTTGTTGAGAGAGAGACTGCTTACAAGACACAGATCTCGAAAAAGTGCTTCACTTGCGGCAAGATTGGACATTTAAGCACCCAATGTTGGTACAACCCGAACAGGAAGAACAAATTTCATGATGAAAAAGGGAACCAGCGAAATTTTTATCCAACAAGAGGAAACCAAGAAACATTGAAGCAAAAGAAAGGATTCCAAGCGAACAATAAAAGATACTATCAAGGAAAGGGTGAACGTAACAATACAAATGAAATGGCAAAACGAGCAGAAGAATATGAAGGAATGGAAAGAGCATGGACTGTCAAGACGACCATGATGGATTCACCGAATGAAAATGAAGAACATTGGGTAATCGATTCGGGAGCCACGGCACACATGACAGCATCAGAAGACTTACTTGAACAGACAATGCCGGATAAAAGAACAATTATTGTAGCGAATAGGGAGAAAATGAAATCCAAATCAAAGGGCACCATTGAAATCACCACAGGTGAAACAAATGAACCAATCAAGTTGAGAGAAGTCCTGTACGTCCCAAATATTGACGGTAACCTCTTATCGGTAAATCAATTAGTAGATGATGACATGAAGATCATTCTGGATAAAAGTGGCGGAAGAATAATAAATGGCAAGAGAACTGTAGTTGCCACAATCAATCGAGAGGATGGATTTTTCATTTTGAATGCTTTAGAAGAAAATGCCCAAAAGGCTGATAGCAGAAGGCATAGCCAAAGATACTCTGAAAAGATGATATGGCACCAAAGAATGGGTCATGTAAACGAATACTATCTTGATCGGATGAAGAAACAGAACATTGTAAGAGATCTCAAATATAAAGAGAGCAAAATGGAAACATGTGAAATATGCATTAAATCAAAACAAACGCAGAAATCATTCAAAAGAGTAACTGAAGAAAGAACATACCAACCCCTTGAAATGTTACATACTGACCTAATCGGCCCTCTTCAAATCAAATCCAAAGGCGGAGCCAACTATATACTCACTATTGTTGATGACTACAGCAGAAAAATTTTTACATTCTTTCTTGAAAGTAAACACGAAACCACAAGCATAATAGAAAATTTTATAATGCAAGTAGAGAACAGACTCAATAAGAGAGTAAAGACAATACGAAGTGATAATGGAACCGAATACGTCAACCAAGCATTCATGGAGATGTGCAAGAAAAAAGGGATCGAACACCAACTGTCCGCAAAGCAATGGTATTGCCGAGCGAGCTAATAGAACCATTATTGAAGGAACAAGAGCATTACTATTGGACAGTATGTTACCAACTGAATTTTGGGCAGAGGCTGTTGCTACAGCAACTCACGTTAAAAACTTTACTCCTGCAAAACTAGAAAACGATTAAGTCCGGAAGAACTATTTGAATGACGGAAACCTACAGCTACCTACCTAAGAAGATTTGGTTGCTTATGTTACATATTTGTACCAAAAGAAAAACGAAACAAATTAGATGCGAAATACAAACCAGGAATCTTTGTTGGATATTCCAAAAAACGAAAAGCCTACCGAGTATTTAACGTTGAAACTGACAAGATTGAAGAAACAAGGTCATGCAAGTTTCTAGAAGAACAAAATGGAGTACAGCTACTCAACGATCTCCAGAGAGATATTGATGATCATTACGTAAATATCGACATACAATTCCCAGCAGACTTATCACAGATTGAAAACCAAGACCACCAAGTGGCAACACGTTTACCTGAAGAAGGTCTACACGAGGAAAGTCTACGTGAAGAAAATGAAATGAACCGAGTTGAAAGTGACACTGGCTTTAACAACTCAACAACGTCGGAAATGTTATGTCCAACAGTTAGAAGATCTTCACGAATCCGAAATAACATCATGAGAGGAATCAATCCCCGGTACAACCCTGATGAGTACACCGACGGTAGTGAATTTGATGACATTGAACTAGTACGAAAAGCCTACACTCCAGAGAACTACGAAGAGGCTATCAACTGTGAGGACAGTGATCTATGGAAAATTGCCATGATGGAAGAGTATGATTCACTAAAAAGGCACGAAGTATGGGAATTAGAAAAACCCAACAGTGTTGTCAAACCCATAAAATCTAAGTGGATTTATAAAACGAAAATCAATCCAGACGGATCAATTAGTAAGCGAAAAGCTCGATTAGTAGCTATGGGATGCGGACAAAGCTATGGCGTGAATTATGAACAAACATATGCACCTGTTATGAGACCAGAATCATTCAGAATCCTGATAGCAATTGCCATAATAAAAGGCTGGATAATGCGACATGCTGATGTCAAGACTGCTTTTTTGTACGGAAAACTAAAGGAAAAGGTATATATGACACAACCACAAGGATTCGAAGACCAAAAACATCCTGATAATTTATGTAGATTAAGACAAGCTATCTATGGACTCAAGCAAGCTGGAAAGGCATGGTTTGAAAGTATCACAACTTATTTAAGAAAAATTCACTTCTATCAATCAAAATATGACAAATGTGTATTTAAGATCAAAAGAAAAAAGGAAGAACTGTACATTGGATTACACGTCGATGATATGCTTATTGTTGCCAGCTCAGAACGTTTCTACAATGACATTATGAAAAACTTAAACAAGGAATATGAGCTGATTGATCTTGGTAAACCGAGTTACATCTTAGGAATAGAGGTGAAACAAACTGAAGAAGGAGTTAAATTGACTCAAAAACTGCAAATCCAGCAAGTATTGAAACGTTTTAACATGGAAGAGTCACGACCAATATCTACGCCAATGGACAGGAATGAAAGATTCTCATCCAATGATTCACCACCAGCAGATGAAAAACAATTACAAGAGTTACTAGGGAGCTTAATGTACATTAGCACCAGTACGAGACCTGATCTCAGTCAACCCATAAGTATGTTATCAAGATTTCTTAAGAACCCCAACATGGAACATATAAATGCTGCGAAAAGAGTATTGAGATATGTGAAAACAACTAAGGATTTAGGTGTCGAATTCATTAAAGGCGACAATAACGATCTAACAGGATATGTAGACGCAGACTTTAAAGATGGAATCACAAAAAATGCAAGATCCACTACGGGATACTGTTTTATGATAAGAAAAAATCTGATATGTTGGAAGTCAAGAAGACAAGAGACCACTGCACTATCAACATGTGATGCTGAGTTAACAGCGATCTGCAAAGCCGTAAGGGAACTAACATGGCTACGAGGATTTCTTGAGGAAATCACAGGAAAAGAGTTCACCGGCGAGAAAACCACTCTCTACAACGACAACCAAGCAGCTATCAACGCGTGCAAAAATGGTAACACCACCAATCGCACGAGACACCTGGCTCGAAAAGTTGCATTTGTGCATGAGAAAATCAGTGACAACGAATTAGACTTGAAATACCTGACTACAAAGGAAACCCCAGCTGATTGTCTAACGAAAGGATTAATTAAAGAATCTCTCGAAAAATGCCTATTGAAGATGGGTGTGAAGTAAGAAACCCCAAGATTAAGATCACAACAAAATAAGGGGGATTTGTTATGCTTTTTGTTTGACTTAATTTGATTAATTTATTTAATAATATGATTTATTAATGTCGGTAATTATTTTATCGTTTCTTATTAATTTCTTCAATGTTGTTAATTTTCGCCACCAGGCGTCAGGCTGTTGTGTAATTTATTGCGCATGTGTACAAAACATTATTTTTTTTCAGTTCATTAAAAAATCTATCGTTCATGCAAAAAGTTCGTTCTCCTTCATTCTCCACCTAAAATAACTCTGCAGCCGCCTAAACAACAAAGTTTCTTTTTCTGATGTCCTCTTATATAGATAGTTAAATTTTTTTTTTTTTTTTTTTTTTTTT
>JAHWFO010017863.1:0-14545 GCA_023313115.1 Rhysida immarginata | reverse complement strand
TATTATTATTATTATTATTATTATTATTATTATTATTATTATTATTATAAAATGGAGTGTATGGAGAACATGGAGGATTGGAAAGATAATTGCTTATGTAAATGTCCAAAAATCCAAGAAGTTAAAAAACATAAAATATTTAGGATTAGATATCGATGCCAATCTATCATGGCATATTCACATTAAAAATTTTGTTTCAAAATTACGCAAAATATTATATTTGATGTTTTTTGTTAAATTTTACTGTCCTCTAAGAGTTAGAATACATGTATTATTATATCATGCACACTTTAAATCAAGAATACGGTACAGTCTGTTGGTTTATCATCATGAAACACAATTTTCAAAAGTAAAAGACTTGCAAGATAGAATTATAAAATCAATGGTTACTGGAACACATTTGGGAAAAAACAACTTATTAAATACTTATAAAAAACAAGAATATAACTCGTAAAACGATTTTCAAATATGCTGAAAAGTAGAATATAAAAATTTGTTGTTTAATATTACTGTAATATTTTTATATACAGCAATGGCGAAAACTGCATGTAACTTTACGTATTCGATTGCAGCGCTCACACAAATCTTTCCAAACGCGCGCGAAATGAGAATGAAATCCTCGCACGTCTAAATGTTTTAAACTACTGGGCCTATGTTCTTACCCCTGCTAGATCAAAGTTATCATAAACGTCAGGAGAGAAAAACCATTGTTTCAAAACATTGCTGGGAAAAATCTTTTAAGCATTCCAAGGAGCTTTAGCTCTGACGCAGATGTAATTTTAATATCTCACTTTTACTTCCACTTGGTTTAAATAAACAGTGGAAATACCTTTGATTCTATATGCATTCACGTCATTTTAAAATATAGGCCTAACTTCAATTAGCCATTTTAACAATAGGCCTAACATTATTTAGTCATTTTAACTGTAGGCCTAACATTAATCAGCCATTTTTAACAACAGGCCTAACATTATTTAGTCATTTTAACTTATAGGCCTAACGTTATTTAGCCATTTTTAACCATCGCCCTAACATTAATTAACACATTTAACAATAGGCCTAACAGCACTGAATTTTAAAATGAAATGAGCACGTGTATCAAGAAAGCTTCATAACGGGCACGTGCTCCAGGCTGCCATCAACAATGCTTAAATGATAAACAAAAAGTAACACTGTATTCACTTATGACTCGTCGGTAGGATTCGATTGATATATTACATGCCCTAAGTTCATATTCTTAACATTAGTGCACGTGCTTGAAGGGGTCCACGAGAGCTCATCAAAAGTTGATATATCGCTGTTAAGTTCTTCCATTTTCACGTTTTCGTGCAAACGATGGCTGGCCAGGCACATAAAGGTACTGATCATGCTTGTATTCTTATATATAGCTTTAGCTAAAGCTCGTAATAAGGGGTCATTGAAGTACTTTTTGGGGGTCATTTTCTCGGACGTAGCATTTCGAAAATCGAAAAGAATGTCATATTCGTCTTGTGCTCGTCATTCCCGTTCGAATGACATATTACATGCCTTATATTGCCAATAAAAAAATTTAATGGGGGGGTTTGGGTCTCAATAGTCACGTGACTGTTAGACCGATTTCGACGACAAACTAATCAGGTGAGCTCAGGAAGGGTCTCTATCGAACAGCGAAAAAAGAACTTGAAAAAGTTAAAGCATTCTCGAGAAATCGTCGGACATACAGACGGACGGACGGACAGACAGACACACAAACAGAGCGAAACCAATACAAAAAGTTTCAGATTTGACAGAGTATTTGATAATTATAGAAAATTATTTTTCCAAAAAATATTTCGTTAAAAGAGAAACTAAATATGGTTTAAGAAGACAATACAATTATGTAGTACTAAAAATCTTTAACTTATATGGTGCAAGAGAAAAAGAATATTACGTCCCACAGATTTTTAACAAACTCCCAACAAGGATATTACGTTTAATAACATATAAAGTATTAAAATATTGTTTGTTAACTTGGAAAAATTATTTGTGATTATTAGAATTAATTATTGTTGTTATTTGTGAACTTTATTTGTATTTTATATAAAGTTGAAATTGTTTTTGTATATTATTAAGTTTTTTGTTCTTGATTATGAAATTTTTTGTCCCTATAATTCCATACAAGCTTTATAGTAGGCTTCGGGGTTTGGGATATACATATGAATTGTTGAATTGTATAGGATTTTAAATAAATAAATAAATAAAAATAAAAACTATACAATGAGAATTCTGATGTCACTGTTACTATCCTGTGTTTGTGATTATGGTTGTATTTATTGATTATCATTTATTGAAGTCATGTTTGTCATTTTGTATTTTTTTTTTTATTATTTTTTGTATTTTTATTATTTTGTTTTTTGTTGTTTTGTATTTATGCCATAATATCAATTTTATTTATTTATTACTTCTTTTATATTTGTATTATTATTTTTTTTTTTAATCTTGTAACTCTCATTCTATTTGCTCAATATTGTAATTCTGTGTTGGCTTGAATTAGCTGTGTGAACACAATAAATGAATTGCATTGAATTAATTATTATTATTATTATTATTATTATTATTATTATTATGAAATAAACCAACAACTATGGATAATATACATGATGAAACGAACAACGGCTCTTGTCCATAAAAACTTTATTATGATACAACACATATACTTCAGAATGCGTATTTTAGCATACTGAAAGATGGTCACAGGGTGACTGAAATACATATATAAAGGGTGAGGCATTTATCTTGAGACAATTGAATATCTTGGAAACTAAGCATTGTACGAAAAAATGTCCAAAATCAAAATGCAGGGGAAATTCATTAATTAAAAAATTACTTCCCCCCCTTTGTGACGGGGGCTGGGGGGAGGGGGGGACTCCTATTTTTAATGATATATTCAGATTGTAGATAGAGAGTGGGTCTGAGGACATTCCTATTCTATTTTTTGATGGTCTTTAAGAATCTGAAGTCAGAATTTCAAAAATACAAAATTTTTTAGTGCACAAGTAAACTTTTGGGGGCAGCAGTCCTATGGAGACAGTCTATGTGTGTGTATTGAAAAACACCAAGAATACAACATTTCTCGAATATTGTGTACAATCTGAATATATCATTAAAAATAGGAGTCCCCCCCTCCCCCCAGCCCCCGTCACAAAGGGGGGGAAGTAATTTTTTAATTAATGAATTTCCCCTGCATTTTGATTTTGGACATTTTTTCGTACAATGCTTAGTTTCCGAGATATTCAGTTGTCTCAAGATAAATGCCTCACCCTGTATGTTGTATCATATAAAACTTTTTGTGAACGACTGGTGTTATTCTTCTTCTTCTTCTTCTTCTTCTTCCTCTTATTATTAGTATTATTATTTGTTCAATACTTCTTTGGCCTCATGTACGATGCCGAGTCAAATGAAAGCCAGAAAACTGCTGTAAAAAATCGAAAATCGCTCCCATTGTGATCAGACCCGGTACACATGCACGTGGATTCTCCCGCCATCAATTGGCATTGGTCCCGTATCTCCACAAAACCAGCGACACCATACGAGCATTTCCAATCTGGCGGCCCCTCTGTTGGAATGCACCAAACAAGAGCAGCGTGGAGTGATCCGCTTCCTACATAATGAAGACACGAAACCAATAGAAATCCATCGACGCATGTTGGCACAGTATGGTGCTACATGTGTATCGCAGACTCAAGTGTATACCGTAAGAAATTCAGCAGCGGAACAACAAGTTTGGTGGACATGCCAAGGCCAGACCAGGCACATCATCTTGTGATAGCAGAGGCAATTGCAGTGGCAGAGGAGATGATTCTTTAAGATAGACAGGTCTCTAATCATAGAACATTACATGGATAAGGCAAGACTGTGACCAGTGCCACCTAATAGTGATAGTGAATTGGTGCACGACATTCTGAAACCTGCTATACAGCCAAATGCCGCGGACTCCTCTCAACAGTCGTTCTCATCCAGCATGACAAGGTGCGACCTCATAAGACTCGTGTGACCGTGGCGACTATCCAGGACTTGCGTCTGGAGTGCCTCCCCCATCCTCCTTACTCTCCCGACATCGTGCCCTCCGACTTCCATATCTTTGGCTCACTAAAAGACTTCTTAGGTGGCCACAAATTTCCAACAGAGATGGAGGTGAAACAGGCAGTGCATGAGTGGCTGCACGCACAGCCAAAAGATTTTTTTCCCCCAGATATCCATGCCCTCCCGACTCAGTGGCGGAAATGCATCGAAAAGCAGGGGTACTACATTGAAAAATAGTGTACTTGTTCCAACCAATGATATCTAAAACAACTGGATCGCTGACTCACTGAGAGAGAACTGAGGCCGTAATTCTAGGCTACCTGACGCTACTAGTCAATGACCTGTGGGGAGCGTTTATGAGGAATGGGAGAGAGAAGATGTAAACATGTATGCTTTATTACAAAGCTTTGACAGTATTTCTGCATTCTTATACTTCTTATTCAAGCCAAACCATATAACCTGGCCCATCACAGAATTTTATGCAATCTCGAAATTATTTTAATTAAATTTTTAGTGTTTTTTAATCTTGCTTTTTAGTGTTTAAGTATATACTCCTATTGATAGCATGTAAACTTCATTTATAAGAAGTGAAATTTTCATTTAATCGGAATGTGTAATGCCTTTACCTGGGTCATCAATTTCTTTGTGTATAAAAATGTAAATTAAATAATGAGCTTGCGTTTATAAAATTATAGTGTTTCTATGAATTAAGTAAAATGATGTAAACAAATTAACGCTGTAATTTTTAAACGTATTGTTCATTACTTTATTTAACAGATGTTATCCTTTGGAAATAACGTCTATTATCATTTGTATGTTCGATTACCATTTTTATTAAATGAAATAGTACATGTTTAATTTACATATTTTGAAAGGTAACAGATTTTGTTAACTTATTCCTTAATGATATTTGGCACACTTTAGAACTTAATATTTTTCCGTATGTATTAAATCTCATGCTTAAATATGCTGAAATTATACTTTTAATTAACTGCATTTCGTGAGGCTCTTCTCCAAATTCTGCTGCAAATTGATGGGCAGTTTTTGTTTGAAAGCATGCATTTGTTGAAGTTGAAATACATCTCATTACTTCTGCTTTTATTTTTGCATCAATATTTTATGCACAATTTTTTTATGGATAACGTATAGTTTGAACACTTGTTCCGCCAATGAAATTATTCTAAAAACATTTTCGGAAGGCAATGTCAAACCACCTCTATTAACCATTTTGGTGAAGGTGTGATTACTTTTGAAATTGCTGTTATCACAGTGCTTCGCTTTTTCAAAAAGTAAATTAACACAATCTTCACAAGTTATTTTTTTTCATTAGCTTCTTGACAATAAAACCCGCAATATAATATAAAATATTTTCCTGATATTAAGTGTGACTATCTAGATTTGCCATAAAGTTTTCACACTGATGATCATCAATAACATTATCAGGAGAACGATCTTTATAAATGACTCTTTCAGGTTTCCTGAATTCTATTATTTCATGTACGGCATCTGCAAATACTGTACAATTTCCTGCAATTGAAATGTTGTTTTTTAGTAAAATTTGGCGTAAACACCATTTTAAATTCAATGCATCAGGATTATTGTTGAATCCATTTCGGCCCCGAATGGTTGAAAAAAGTAACTCTAAGTGATCTTGCGACACCTTATATGTTAGCAAGTATCGAAGAGGTTCATTTAGTCGTTTAAGGAGATTTGCTGCTAAGTGCCGGACTGAATTAATGCACACGAGGAAACCTTCCACAAATGTTTTGCGCCTGTGCTGCAATAATGGGATTCCTCCACACTTCAAGTTACGAAGATACATTTCAGCATCTGCAAGCACATTAAGCCAAATCTTCTCTGTTTGCAATGACAATGGCTGCTTGAAACCTTTCCCAAATGGATTTCGGATGTTCAACAAATCAGACAACCTATCCAAGGTCCTAATGAATTCAACTGTTGCTTCAGTTCCTATAAAATCTGGATGCCCACTATGCTCTAAAAATTCTAATGCATCAGCTACTGAGGAACTAAACACCTGAGACGCATACTTCACTTTCATCTTGTTATTAAAAAAATAAATATGTGATTTTGTTATTCTGTTTGCAAATTTAAATCCTTCTTTTTCTTGCAGCTTGTGCAAGTTTTCAATATATTTCCATTGGATCAAACCTGAATTGCTTTCAAAAACCTTGTTTTCACCCAAAGCATTTCTAGCTAATTTAAGCATATGGCATGGATCAAGGAAAACAGAAATTTCTTGACCATTACTTGGATGGTTAAATGTGCTGTTTAATGAGCTGCTTGTACAATTTCTAATATTGCAACCTAAATGGAGAGCTGTACCAATATTAGCTGCAGAACCATCAAAAGTCACAGAACATATTTGTATCCCTACCTCGTAAAGCTTTTCAATGCATGTAATAATTAACTGCGATTGAATGGATGCAGAACATTTGTTCGTTAAAAAATATGCCACAGGACATTTAAATGGTTTCGTCATTGAAACGATCATAAAGACTAATGCCTCTGTTGCCACTTCCTCTGCATTGGATAAGTGAATCCCTCCAAAATCCACATAGCCTGCATAGTATGCATTTTTTTTATCCCATCTAACATTCTTACGAATGGACATGGCATCCACAATTAAGCAACAGTCTTTTAGCCATGTCTTAGTGAGCAGGTCATTCTTTAGCTGTTGAAAAACTTCAAATAAAAATCCAGGTTCTAAATTATGGGAACTGGACCACTTCCTGATTGAACTAGGGCAAGGCAATGAGAATACTGTCCTTATATAATTATATGCTTTGGATGAATAATAGTAAATAGTGAGGGCAAATTTTCTAATATCCTCACTATAATACTTATTATTTTTATGATGCTCAGCATTTATGAGCTCATTTTGAAAAAGCTGTTCAGTAATGCTTGCGTGAATGGCAGGAAGAGCCTCGCTTTCCAAACCATGTTGTTTTAATTGATTGACCAGTTCTTCTAAAGAATTAATTTTTTGGTCTCGGCGACGAATTTTTGTTGCAAGGTCTTCAATTTCCGACGAATCTTTCTCGGTGAGCATTCTTTTCTGCCTCGTTTGTTAACTGCATCACCATTGTTAGTGCTATATGAAGTTCCTGGCATTCTATTGCTCCACGAACTATCTTCATTTTCAAATGACGAGGGGTTTGTATTCGATTGTTGTGGTTCATCTATTTCACGTTGTTTCTAAAGGAACATGAATTATTCAAAAATTAAGCTATAACCAATGATACCTAAAACAACTAGATATCATTGGCTCTAACACTCAGCAGTAAAAACTATAGATGCAACATGTTGCTCAAAAATTCAGAAATAAAAGAATTACTTTTGGAGGGGAAGATGTTTGTTGAAGGTTATCTTCTGAGATGCTGATGCCTGATTTTCTTTTTTTTTGTCTGAAATAAAGTATTTTAGAGCGATATTCCAACCAGTAATGTTATTAACCCATTCATTGCAGTAAACTTAAAATACCTTTTCTGGGGTAAATTTCCTTTTGGCTGGTAATTTCCTATGCCTAGGTGCTTCTCGAAAAGAAAATATTGTGGGTACGGCATCGGATTTCAGCAAACGATTTTTAAAATTAAAATAGTTTGTATCATCAAATGACGATTCTTCGAAATGAAGGCTACATAAAACACTATGCCTTGTAGGTACAAAATTATCTCTTTTTACAGCTTGTACCCACTTTGATGCCAGTTCAAGCTTGGCCAAAGGACACCTAAAACATGAGCCAAATCGGTTTTACATATATCCCTCAATCTTTGACGAATCAAATTTAAAATATAATTTTTGTTTCATGTAGGCCTACTTGTGAAATGACAATTTTTTTCCTTCAACACAATCTCCAGATTTACTCTTGCAGTCAAACGATGAGCAGTATTGAACCATCCTAAAACAATAAATTTTGCTATAGACATGACATTATTCTATCATATAATAAGTGCATGAGCTAGATTGATTGGGATATTTACTTAGAAGTTCGAAAAAAATACAAGTATTCCTGTCTGAATGCCGCGACGCTTACATCCGCGCTCCCTTAAGGTCATCGCTTACTTACGCCAGGCATAAACGCATTTTGGACACGCTTCTCAATGCCGACTGCGCATAGGGTCAGCGATCCAGTTGTTTTAGATATCATTGGTTCCAACTCTGTAATAAAGGAGCTGTAAGAAATATTTCCTGTTTTCATTTGACTGACCCTGGTATTTGTTCAATACTTCTTTGACCACCAGATGTTATCTGACCGCTTGGAAGAGGGTGCTCATTCATCCCATTTCGAAGAAAGCTGAGCCGTCCGCCCAAAAGACCTTTAGCTCCATTTCATGTCAATGAGTGTCAACTTGACCCAGCGGAAACAAAGATTTGACTGATGCTCTTTTGTTTAGACACCTTAAAAGTGTGTGGTGGGGGTTTATAAGGGCGTAATTTTAACTTTTTGTTTGTAAAATGTTTACTTTTGCTGTGTTTTAGAGTTTATCCAGTGTTCAAGGGGTTTTGATTATGTTATTTTATGGCTAAATGTTGTTTTAGCAATTGATGCTGTTGCGCTCTTTGTTCGGCAACGGGATCGCGATTGTTGGGGATCTGGCATTGTTTTCTCAGCTAAAATTCTGAGAAAACGATGCTAGCCTCCCAGCAATCGATTGTTGGTTTGTTGTTTTTTTTTTTGTTTGTTTTTTTTTTAAAAAAAAAGACGATTTTGTTTTAAATAAAAAAAGTTTTGCAATGTTCTTATGTTCTGAATTTGCGGTGAATGGAGCAAAGTTGGCTGCTGTCTCCGGAAGAGGACAGGCTTAAAGCAAGTAGCCATAGATGTGCCTCAACGTGCCCCCCCCCCCCCTGCCTGCTAGATGTATCTCGTGCCAAACTAAGTTTACTTAACGATGTGCCACTGATAAACTGTTGTAAAATGGGAATAGTGACTTGGCTTTAAGCTAGTGTTTGACAAATGTACTACTGTAGCGATTAAGAGTGTTATTGCAGATTAAATAGCTCAAAATTATCTTAGTTATGTTAGAAACACTTGCTAAGGTGCAACAGCTTCTGTGTTTGCACGAATAGAGCTAGACGAGTTGATCTGCTATAAACTACAGCAGAGGTAGTTAGAACAGTCACATGACATTGTCTGGGGTGTGTGTAGACCCGGGAAATGCAATCAAATAGAACGTGCGCCACATTAAACACTATTAAGTTCTCCCTGTCCCAAGGAGGTTGAAGCATCTGAAAACCAAGAGCCCACATAACTGCATATAGAGGCCCACTGACGAAGGGGGTTACAATGCCCCCCCCCCCCCCCGATATCAGGGTCCCGTATATTAAAGGGGGCACCCAACGTCTGGGTCAACGTTGATGTAGGCTTAAAACGAGGTCCTGTATGCAGATGGAGCATGATCCGGGAACGTCCATGTCTGAGCTACTCTCTGCCACAGAGAGGAATCACTTGTCACTATGTCTTTGTCTTTAGCATATGCAACGAAACGCAGAAGGTTGCCTTTGGTGATGCCTTAGTCAGAAAATCTGGTGGTACCATATAGCAATCTTAACCGTTATAAGAAATATTTGATGTTTGTGTTATTAATTGCTTCTGTAAAGCAAATTTAGTAATTGAGGGAGGGACCCCTCCAAGTGTCAATTGGCATAATCATAAGAGTCGATGTAAATGAATGCTTAATTTTTCTTTGCATAGCAAGACCATTAAAATTTAGTTGTTTCAAACAAATTTCGTGTCTTCATGTCAATGTCTACCCCAATAAGCTTATATCAGGGCCCAAACACCTGACTGGCAAACTCTTATACACTAAGTGTTGTACGTGTTCACTGACACACAGCAGCGTAAGGGGAGGCATGTCAAACAATTACTATCATTACTTTTCCAGCTAAGCTACTTGAACCACTGGTAGCCGATCAACTGACGCAATACGTGGAGCGCTCTACTCAGCGTTTTTCATCGCAGAATTATGGTACTTCCTCTATCACCCGATTTTAATTTTCATTCATTTAGAGACGCAGGGGTTATGTAATCAATCCTGCTATCAGATGGAATTCACATATTGAACATATTAACCACATGAATAAATTAATCCAGAATTATTGCGATCATTTTAAGGACATAAACTTACCTGCTGCTGACGATCTTCATGTTCAAGTAATTTATTAACTAACTTCGTTTTTCTATGTATTCTTTTCTTTTCTTTTTTTTCCTTTTCTTTTCTTTATTTCTTTATATTTTTCTTGTTCTTTTCCCTTTGCTTTTTTTTTTTCTCATCTTTGTTTTATTCATTTTGGTTGCTTTGTAAATAAATACAAGCTTATTGTATTCCCTTTTTAAACAAATAAAAGCACATATTTTTTTCTTTTCCTTTCCTTTTTCTCGTTTCTCATTTAATTTTTTCTTTTATATGTAACGTCATTAACCCCGCTCTGGGTGTTTGCCCGTTGGGAGGCAACACAAGGTTTTTGTCCATCCAATTTATCTGGCCGGTTACCCTCCCATTGTTGTCACATTATTATTATTATTATTATTATTATTATTATTATTATTATTATTATTATTATTCCACTTTTAGGCTGCAAACTGTCTCGGAGCAACAAGTGATGGATCGTGCTAGAAAATTGTCAGCCTCTAAAGCCTGTACGTCTTTATATATACCGGACTACATCTTTAAAGGATGCATAGAGTGTATGATTATTCCCATTTTGCATCTGTTCAATACGTCGTTGACTGCTGGCCATTATCCGACTGCCTGGAAAAGGGTAATTATTAATCCTATCCCTTTAGCCGTGCCACTGCGCCTTTCATACATGATTACTGTGTTAATAACAGTTTGATTGCTAGGACGCATCATATAAGAGATCTGGGCGTTATCCTGTGCGACAATTTTTCCTTTGGTATGCACATGAATTCAATATACTTTGATATTCCCCGTCGTCTAGGATTGATTAAGAGATCTGCGCACTTCTTTTCAGACGCTCGGACTTTTTACATTTTATTTAAGGCGTTTATAATTCCAAAAATTATATATTGTGTGTGGATCTGGTTTGGAGGCAATTTTCAAATTCTTGGCAGAATTCAACGCAAGTGTTCCAGTCTGAATTCCTTTTTAGCTAGATTTTTAACTAATTTTAATCCGTCCTTTTATAATTTGGTTGAGCTTAGCATAAAGCGTATTGTTAGTATATCTTTATTCAATATTTTGCTTAGCGTATTTTTCCACAGGATTACTGTGTTGTCTTTATTTCCAGACTTCAATTTTCATTCTATTAGAATGACTCGTAGGGGAATTGTCATCAACCCCGCTATCAAATGGAAATCGCATATTTCTAAGCTCAACCCTGTTAATAAATTAATCCAAAATTACGTTGATCATTTTAACGACATAGATTTATCCTCTGCTGATAGTCTGAACATGCATTTATTTTCTTAGTGTTTTATTCTTTTTTTGTTGGTAGTTGTCTTATCTTTTTTTTATTTTTTTTTTTATTTTTTTTTTAATTTTTATTTATTTATTTCTTTATTTATTTTTATATTTATTTATTTATTTATTTATTTATTTATTTTTTTCTTTGTTTTGTTTCTTATTCGGTTGTCCTTTTATGTTTTTTTCTTTTATTAGACTCAGTTGCTTTTTGCACCTTTTTATCTCATTTATTACTTTATTTTACGTGTATTTTTCATTAACCCCGTTTTGGACTTTTGCCTGTTGGGGGGCAACTAGGGGCTTTACCCTCCGGTCTATCCAGTGGGTTATTTCCCCCGTTGTTGCTACAATTATTATTATTATTATTAAAGTTATTATTATTATTAAAGTTAAATTATTATTATTAATATAAAAAATTATAACTACATGGCAAACATTTTGCTCCTCATGTTTATTAAGGTAGTTTGACATAACATTACAGGCTTCATGTTCCAGAATCATGTAATGTTTCATGAATCTGGAAAACTTATTCACGATTACAGGTTTCATGTTCCAAAGTAAGTAACAGAAATCAAAATAAAGAATAGCTATTTTGATATACGAGCATTGTTCAATTTGGGTTACATCCATCCTGCATGGCAGTTGATAAAGAACTGATTTAACATTGCTCTCTGTGCAACATTAGAAATCACAGAGCCATCTGGAGTTATGGAAACATACTACGAATGCACGGCTTCCTTGTGTGACATATGGCATTTTGAGATATCATCCGTTAGCTCTGAGGAAAAAAATAGTTGCCATAACTTATGCCCTAACCCTCTAACTAATAATATACTAGTCACAATTTTTTCAATAAAAGCAAACTTACTTGATTGGGTTCATTGAAAAGATTTCAAGGAAGGCAATTTAGAAAGTAAAGAATTTACCTGTAAAAATAATTTCCAAAGAATAATAAGACTTGCCTGGATTGAGTTGAATATATCTTTTTAAATGGCCTTCTTTTGTCAATCCAAAACCTCCTTCTAACTCGTCGTTGAGCTTAGCAATTTTCAGAGAATGAAGAAATTCACAGCCCACAAATTTTATTTCTCTATTTCCCAATAAATTAGCAACTCGAAAATGAATAATTCTTTTTTCTTTGAGAGCTACATTGATACTGTAAGATTTATCTTCTTTTTCTTGTTCAATCTGTTCACAAGTTATAACAATTCCAAATTTATCTTCTGCTAACTCCTCCCTGAAAAATAAATATTACAAAATAATAAAAGTGAAAGTAAAGAATAATATACAGAAACTATTATTACTACAGGGTCAAGTCACATTATTATGACTACCCCCTACATATGTCTTCGGGGTTGCCCAGCTGAGATACTATGTCTCGTGTTCGGAATTCGTTAGGCGACTATATAAGGTAGGTTTCCACTATGTTAAAAACATATCACTCATTGCTGCAATGGGTAAGAAACGTGATTTATCAAATCTGGAAAAGAAGATGATAATCGCTTTCGGGCCAAGGGTGGCAGTATTCAGAAACCGTGCAGTTTGTGAATTGTTCTCGTGCTGCTGTAGTTAAAGTGTACCATGACTGGGGCAATGGGACCGTTCAGAATAAACGGTCTGGGAACTGGGAGCAGCACATGCCATTGATGAGAGAGGTGAACGTCGGCTGCGAATGTGTGTGAAGGACAACCGAAGAGCTACAGTGAACCAACTTACCACTCAAACCAATGAGGGTGCTACCAGACGTGTCTCTAAACCCACAGGACAGAGAATCCTACTACGTATGGGCCTCCGCAGCAGACTGATGGTCACCGCACCCATGCTGACGAAGGTTTATCACCAAAAACGGCTTCAATTTGGCCAACAGTACAGAAACTGGGCCACTTCTGACTGGAAATAGGTTGCCTTCTCTGATGAGTCAAGATTTCTGCTCCACAGAAGTGATGGCCGTTGGCAGGTGAGGCGAAAAACCTCCGAGAACAAGCTTCCTGCAACCATTGTCATGGTGTGTGGAGTGTTCTCATGACATTGTCTGGACCCACTGATACCTGTGGAAGGCACTCTTAACCGATTCGGTCATTTATCCATAATTGCAGATCAAGTATCCATGCATGGCGACTGTCTTCCCAGAGTGGGATGGCACGTTCATGCGCCTGCAATTGTTCAAGGGTGGTTTGAGGAACACGATCAAGAGTTTCAAGTACTACCCTGGCTCCCTAATTCCCCAGAATTCAACCCAATTGAGAACCTTTGGGATCACCTCGATCGTCATGTGCGTGCTATGGAACAACCACAGTGTACCCTTCAGCAGCTATCGGGTGCTTTACAGTCTGCATGGCAACAGCTACCGGTAGAAACCTACCAGAATCTTATTGACTCACTCCCATGCAGTCTAGCTGCTGTCCATGCCGCTAAAGGCGGTTATTCGGGATATTAACTGGTGGTCATAATAATGCGACTCGAATCTGTACGAATAATCCTATAAAAGGTGGCAATTTTTTTTTTATTAATTGCCTCTTTTTGTGTACTAAAAAATTTTAGATTTTTGAAATTCTGACTTCAGATTCTTAAAGACCGTCAAAAAGTAGAATAGGAATATCTGTAAGACCCACCCTCCAATTCAGATAAAATTGGGTTCAGAACTTAAAAGTTCCACACTGTTAGTGCATCTAAACGATTGGATCAATTGAAAAAAACACCAAGAATGAAACATTGTTCAAATGTTGCATACAACCTGAAAATGCCATTAAAAATACGGGTTCCTATATAAGGTTTCAAAACTTCCCCCTTCCCCACCCTCAGGGGTGGGGATTGAGGGGACGTGAGCTTGGTTATCATTGGATAGCTTTTTGAAAAATATTAAACACGATATTTTCTGAATAACTTGAGAATAAAATAAAACTCTTTTTCCACAACGAAACAGGAAATGAACAAAAAGAAAAAGACCGAAAATAAAATGAAAAAATACAACCTGAGTCTGTAAGCGCTTTTCGAAAGCTTTGCTTTCATCATTCAGCAGCCAAGGAGCACCTCGAGAGAACTTGAGAGAACTGAAT
>JAHWFO010017860.1:0-38565 GCA_023313115.1 Rhysida immarginata | reverse complement strand
GTTCCCATTGTTCCTCATCCGGGATATCTACTTCTATGGCATCATCTGGACCATCTTCATGCGTTTGTGGAGGAGTTAACGGATTGATTTCATTTGAAAGTCTTCTTTCATAATTATTATTTTTAAATTCTTGGCGGTCACGTGATTATGATGTGTAAGTGGCAGTAGCGTAAAAAGGAGGGACATTTTATCAATTTTAATTAAGCAAAGTTTAATGAAAGAACTTCCTTTCACAAAACGAATACTTAATTGTCAAAAACACATTTAAATAAAGTTAATGGATTCTGAACATTCGTTAATGGCTTGTAATCAATTATATAAATAACTAATCAGCAATAATAAATTAACATATGTTGGTTGGAGTCGCCAATCTTGAAAAACCTGGAAGAGTGGGGAGAGTGGGGAGCTCGGAGAAGAGAATAGGCAGAATTAGAGCTCCCTTCTATTATCGCCAAAATACCTAGATAACGCATCTGCAAATACATTCATCTCCGCTCTTATATAGTGTAACGACACTGGTAGCTCTAAAAGACTCTGGATCGCATGCGTTTGTACCCTGGACAGTTTGCTCTGAGCCAATAGGCACGATACTGCCTGGTTGTCCATATAAACACACATCCTGACTTGCTGGATATACGCCCTCCAACATCTAATCGCATACAGTACCACCATTAATTCTCTCTCATAATTGGAAAAATGCTGTTCCTCCTTTCTCCACCTCCTGGACTCAAATGCGACTGGGAACACTTCCCTTTATGCATCTGCAGTGCAACTAGCCTATTGCTACCTCCGACGCATCTGCCAATATGTGCAGTCTCTTGTTTGGGGAAAACGCCTTCAATATGGCGGATCTGGTCAATGCACTTTTTAACGCATTAAAGGCCTTCCGTCTTTTTTCTGTCCATACAAATGGCTGCCCTTTTTGCAGCAACTGAAATACGGGGGCGGCTATTTCTGAAAATTTTGGGATAAATGCTCCATAAAATTGAACCGACCCCATAAATGACCTGACCTGCTGCAGATAGCTTGCACCAGCCTATTATCGCAAGATCTCCCCTGCCCTGAAAAATGATATCCTAGGTAATCTACCTCTCTAACTCCGAATTTACATTTTGCTAGTTTCAGGAAAAATCTGTTCTCCTTTAATCGCGCCAGTACCCGCTCTGTCAGCTTCTTTAATTCCCCTAGCTCTTTGGCGTAAATTAAAATATCATCAAAGTATGATATTACTCCCTGGTCTAAAACATTCCACAACGCCTCATTTAACGCCTTTGAAAATGTGGCTGATGCCCCCTTCAAGCCAAAGGGCATCACCATAAACTCATATAACCCATACCGCGTCTTAAATGCCGTCAATGGTATATCCTGCTCCCTAACCCTAATCTGGTAGTAAGCGTCTAGGATATCCAGCTTAGTAAAGAACTTGGCTTTTGTAAGCTTATAAATTAAACTATCAATTCGCGGTATGGGGTATCGGTTATCCCTAGTGATTCTATTCAATTTTCTAAAATCAATACACATCCTCAGTCCTCCGTCCTTTTTTGCCACGAACAGGACTGGGGATGCGTATTCTGAAGTGGATGGTCTAATTAGCCCCTTACCTAACAACTTCTCAATGTTACGGCGTACCTCCTCCTCTTCATCTTTACTCAATTTATACGGCGGAGAATCGAACGGCGCGGCATCCTATGTTCTCTCTAACTCATGTACTGTCTCCCTACGAGGCGGTAATCCTTCTGACAATTCCTTAGGGAATAGGAATTCATATTTTCTTATTAGGGCTTTAAATTCCGGGTTCACCTGATCCACTTTTTGGTCCTGCTTCGCAAATACCGCGAATACTGGCACTTCCGGCTCCTTAATTATTAAATGCAGTAACTCTACCGACGAAATCTGTTGCACTTCATCCTTCTGATGATGCCAAGCTGGCAGCAATATATCCTTGCCCTTATATTTCACTCGGCATCTCTTTTTTCTCTCCAGTCAACGTTTGGCTCTGCATAGTTGAACCATGTTACCCCCAAAATTACATCATATTTATCTATCGGCAAGACATTAAAGTTCCCTACATAATTATATGCTCCCATTTTAACCGGTAAGTTATGGGCTTCTGCTCCTATAGCTGCTTGCATCCCCGTTAGGAATCACGCATGTCTCTGTCGAAACCGGGCTATTACGTATACCCGTTTGATTCAATAATTTCTTACTAACAAAATTCTCCTTGGCACCGGTATCTAACAAAATCTTAACTCTTTTATTTTTCACTATGCCAGCAACCACACAGAAATCTCCTTTATCTCGATAATCCACGAAACTGGCTTCTGGCATTTTCACTTTACAAAATTTCCTATTATACAATCCTGGTTTTTTACAACGGAAACACACTATAGGCTTCTTTTTCCTTTCCCTCTTTATATCCGTAGCCTCTACCTCCATGGGCTCTTCCTCCATGTATCTTTCCATTAAGACCGGTCCATCCTGCGCTTGATGCCATAGCTCCAAATACTCTATACTGTGCCAAACTGCTTTAATCTCATTTTAATCTTCAAGCCCTTGGGTAGCCCTTCTAAAAACCACAATAGCTTGTCAAACTCTGATGCCTGCTGGATACCCCCTAAAATCCGCCTAAACTGTCCTGTATACTCTATGGCATTGTTGCCTTTCATTATCAAATTAAGTATGTCCCTTCTTAAGGTAACCTGTGTTTGACCTTTTGAGAAGACCTAATTATCGCAGCTTTAAACTCCTCCCATTTTAGTTCCCTTCCCGTGGCGAATTCGGTGAACCACAATAGAGCATCTCTTAATGACCAAATTACTGCCTTAACACAACCTACGGGACCCACATCCTTGCAATTGGCTACCAATTGAAACTGCTTAACAAATAGCGCTGCATCTTCCTCAGGTCTCCCTGCAAATACGGGGAACGCTATCTGCTCCAGTGCTTTCTTTTCTGCCTCCATGTCGAACTGTTAGCCTTACTTAACAAATGTCTGATTGGCCGCTTAATTTGTAATTCTTACTCTATTTGAGCTTACAGTTTTCTTCGTTAATACAAGCCGCCCAACCCCACACACAGGACTGAAATGGACTATCCAATTACGACGCTGCCATGTGCGACAAGAAATTCCAAGCCGACCAGTACAACAGCCAAACGTGACGTCCACGCTGAACTCCAACCTGTGAGGGGATGAACAATGAAAGAAACCACAATTAAAACTTCATAAACACCTTTCACTTTGTGGAAGCGCTCTTAAAAACCTAAAAAAACAAATTAATGCTACATAGTACAAGTAACCGCCGCTTAAGCCGATTGGTGCGCTGCTACCAAGCCGCCCACCCCCACTGTAACGTAACTTTTAATGAGTGAAGGTGGGAATTAAAATAAGGTAGCAAAGTTGACAAATGAAAGTTCAATTTTTAATTGTAGTTTAACTAAAGCAATTATATTACAAATTAATGCACTTTAACCCCCCCCCCCCTTAGGGGTATTATATAAAAACGAATTACAATTTGAAATACACCCATACCTCGTTATACGTACGCTCGTTGTACGTACTTTTCGATTTACGTACTTTTCAAATTATGGCACGAATTCGTTTTACGTACCCAATATTTCGTCACACGAGATTAAATAAAGAGTAGAGTGGAAATACACTGATCATCAGCGCCAGCACTATGACCTCGTCAAGTACGTCGTCATTATTTCCACTCTAATAAATTAATTTAGGCTATATATTTTCGATTTTTGTTTCATGTGTATTATTATGTTTATGAAAAAATAAAAATAATAAAGATTATAAAAAATAAATACTAACTTTGCTGTATTATATCATAAAAGAAATACTGAAACAGATTCAATTTACTTTGTGTATATTTTGTATCAAAATCATTGATGTGCATTGTCATAGCGTTATCACGAAAATCATTGATGTGCATTGTCAAAGCGTTATCACGGAAATTTATTCTTAAAAAAGTACAGTAGTGACCTCTGATGAGAGCTACATAATAAAACGTCTCACGTTTTTCCATTGCCTCGACTTTTCTACTGACCCTGAAAAGTACGTATTCGTTATACGGATATTCGAGTTACGTACCAAGTTTTTGGAACCAATCAGTACGTATAACGAGGTATAGGTGTACATAAAACGTATTATTGCAACTATTAGAATTAATGCAAAATTAATTGAATTAGGCGCGTTAACGCTATACAGTTATTAACGATTAATTAATTACAGTTTAATATTCGAAAAACAGTCGATATTCGCAATCACTTTGCAATGGCGAACCCGTCGCGTAATCCTTTTGGCAGGAGGATTACGGGAACCCAAATGAAATAGTAGTCTTTCAGGAGAAGCGACACTAGGTGAGTACTAGGAAATTTCGAAGCAAGAGCTTCGCAACGCGCTACGCTCTTCTCACCGGTGATAGGCGCGCTTACGCTGCTATCTCTTTCCAAGGGATATTTGGACTGCACCAAATTCGATATGCGGAGAAGACCAGAACTCCTATCCGTTATGCCTTCGTCGTTCGCACCGACGAGCAACCTTTCTTCATTCAATGGAAATGACTGCGGACCACCTTCCAACGCCTACACGCTCGTTTCCAACGTCTCGTTTCCATCCAATGCCGAATCATCTGCAAGCTTAAGAAGAAGCGCTTCTATACGTGGCTCCGCATTCCTGTGGGACCAACAGCTTTAGTCGCGGGCCGCTTTGCGTGCTGTCAGCTGCTCTTCCCCTTGTGGTTCTCGGGAGGGAAACGCTTCTCGTTTCCCACGAAAGACGCGGCAGCGAAGTTTACTCGCGGCTTCACTACAACGGTAAGTACTAAAAAGCCTAACCTGCTGCTCACGTTCCCGCTTAGAAGCCCCTCTTGACTCCGAGTCCCCGGGAAGGTAGCCTAGACACCTGCGCTCCGATTTTTCTTCCGTCTTCATCAAAATCCTAAACTGCCCTCCCTTTCTCTCTCTCTCTCTTTTTTCCTAAATCTCTTACTGGGTCTTTCGCGCCTTCTTATTTGCTCTCTGTCCGTCTCTCCTTTAACACCTGCTTTTACACCAATCTCCTTTCTCTTTCTGGGTCCTTTATGCTTTTCTTTCAAAACGCCCGGCGCTCATCTCCTCCGGACTTCCCTTCTCTCTTGTCGTCTGCTTACTTTCTCTATCGTTCTCTTTTGCTTGGCCCCTCCTTCACGAACTGGGATTTGCACGGAATTTAACTTAATTCCTTGCAAATTTTGTGACAATTACCATTTCTGTTCCCATTTTTTACGGAAAACGGTACCGCCAGTTTGTATGAATTAAACATAACCCAAGAACTACATTAGTTCTAATATTTACCTCACTGACGAAGGACTCAAGCGGGAAATTGATCCCCAGAATTATATCATATTAATCTTTGTAATGTTTATTTTCTTTATACTGACTGTTTATCAAACATAACTAGCTACATAATTTATTGTATTGTCGTAAATAAATAGTCGCTGGCTAACTGCCACCTTCCCCTCGTTTGCTACGTCTGGAGAGGTTGCAAAGTTTTTTTTTACTGAAAAGTGGATATTTTCCATTTGCAAGAGAGAAAAGAGAAAGAGAATAAAACTGACACTGCTTCAAGATAATGATGGATGCAGATAAGTTAAATTTGTTAATAGCAGCCCTATATCAAAAAAGATGTCCGACGAGTTTTATCCAAGAAGCTGCGTTAAGAGAAGTAGCTGCACGCTTGGGGATACCCAGCACGCCTTCGTTGTCCTCATTGTCGCGGAAGTTAGAATAAAAAACTCAAGCTATTACGTAACGAAGACGTAATAACTCCCGACAATGTCTTGCGAGGGACCACTCCAGTAGACGACTTTGTCGAAGAACGTATAATTGCCAACATCCTGTCATCCGATCACACAAGGTTAATGAGAATTTAGATGTCCTGTGCCAAGCTATACTTAAGCTGACCCTCGAATAGCGATCAGATATTGAAAAGTTTAGGAGACGCATAAACATGCCACTTTCGACGGGTACGTCTATCTCGAAGATTATTTAGGAAACCTCGAGAGCTGCGCTAAGATAAATGAGATCCCAAAGAACGCTCTAAGGAGGAGGATCTTCTCTCAGCTGGTAGTACCCCACCTTGCTGACTGGGTCCACAATATCAATTCTGAAGCCAAGAACTGGCATCAAACAAAACAATTGTTGAGCCAATACTTACCGAAAAAGAGGTTGAACTTCGCCAGACGTCGGGACCTGTATAACCGAATGAGAGCTTTCTTAAGTCTTTCAGTTATTTGAATGCCATAAACAGGGAGTTGACCTCCCCCCCCCCCCCGCTTTCTAATCTAGACTTAACAAAAGTGGCTTTAGAAAACATGTCCACTTACCTCAAAAGACAGATTCCGGCCGCTTCCATAATTAGTGAGCTACAACTTATTAAAAAAACTTTTTTGTTACCTGATATTAAAGTAAGGATGAAATAAAATATACAAGTTAATCCTCTCGAGGAAGGTATAGGAAAGTAGCGGAAACCCTGAGATCATCTATTTTTACCCTTTTATCTCACCATTTTAACCACCCCCTCCCCAATTTTTTAAATCTGAAAAATTGATTTTCTCGTACATAATGTTTAGAAAGTGTAAAAGAGCTCTATCTTCTTTCGTTTTTCATCATTTCCGATCGAATGATATTTGACATGTCATATGTTGCCATAGTACTAAATACCAAGTAAATGCCCCCTCCCCCCACAATTCCGATCCCATTGGGACAATTTCGCCCAAACTTCATAGTAATGTTGATCATGCTTAGAGGAATCTGCATATCGAATTTCACTCCTTTATACGCATAAATACGCCCCCTCTAATTTCCGCCCCCGAAACTCCGACCCCACTGGGCCAATCAAAACCAAACTAAATAGTGAAGGTTCACATGCTCATAGTAGGCTACATTCCGAATTTCAACCTTCTAGCTCAAAAAATGCGGAAATTATGAAGGGGACGGACGGAGAGACAGACGGACATTGTGAAAACAATAAGTAGTTCCATTTCTCAGTTACTTAATAATCAAAGATGGGATTCCAAAGAATGCTGCTTACAGATACATACACACGAACACACCCACCCACACCCACTCACCCACCCACACATACTGTTGCGTGCCATTTTCATGACACATCCAGTCAAACTATGACGCGGTAAGATTGCCCTTCCTAATTAAGTAATGATTATTAATAATCCCAAAACCCAAAAACTAACGAAAAGAATAAATTAACAAATCAACCCACAGACAAGATTAAGTTATAGAAAGAGATTAATTTTGGAAAAGTGAATTTTTTTAAATTAATAATAACTAATTTTCCCTTTTTATTTTATTGCTCAGATACTTGATGATTAAGAATATTGAGATCTAGTCGAAACCTCCAAACAAAATTGTAACTTTTATTACAAAAGTGAACAAATACTTTACTGTATTTTGACAAGGATTTCACTTTTATATTTTTTACAATTAATAAAAATTCGAAAGCCTTGGAACTAGCTGGGCTTTACGAGTATAGCTGGGCTTCCGAGAAGACTAGAAGGCCATTCCTGGCTAATGAAGCCCTGGCAAAATTGTTTGGAAATATAAAAAAAAATAAAAATTAAATAGTAATTGATAAACGGGAGTTGAAGAAAGTCAAGGATGATTATACACTGTAAGTATCGGCAAAATATGTTTCTTCAAGTGAAGGAAACCTCGGTAAAGTATAGCACAAAGTCCAAAAAGATAAACGGCAAAGCAGTTTGACAGTTGCAGGGTGATTCAGCACTTGAACAAATAGAAAAAACTAGCAGCCGAGAGTGATCAAAGAGGGAAAAAAATTACTTATATAGCTAACATACCAAAAGAAAATTCATTGAGATAAACAAAAACTGTCCAAAAAAAAAACAAAAAAACAAGAACTTAACTTACCTCACGAAAGAGAGCGGATGGGAAAAAGGAAAACGCAGATCGGGGGCACATCAACATATCACAATACTGGAAAAGGGTTAATGACAAAGGAGGGAAATTGTGAAGGTGTACAAAAAAAAAACACTGGAAAGGAGTAAAGCAAGCGGAGGCTCAGCTGTATGGAAACAATTCCTATAGAAGGCACATATTAAAAAAAACAAAAATTATGAGATCAAAAAAATTAATTTACTGCAAAAAGGTCTAAATAATAAAAAAAATCAAAGAGAAACAAAAAATTCTAATAAAAAGGGCTGCACATAAGAGAATTATATGAATAAAGTTCTACTGAGACAAATATCATTCAAAAAAAACCATTTGTAAGACAGTCAAGGCGAAAGAAATATCACAGAGTAACCTCGGGTATGCATTAGAACAAGCAGGTTCTTCAAAACTAAGAAAAACTGAAAAAGAAAGTCATAGTTGCTGAATAAAATTGCAAGTAGCTAGGTTGAACGTTTACCGAAGGTCAGCCAAGTTTGCCGTGGCGAAATAGAATTAGTTAAGGGTAAGTTCTAAGTAGGGTAAACCATTGAACAAGCAAACAACTTACGCCCATAAGAATGAAATCATTATTTAGGATTTCAAATAAATCCAAACTGCAAACAGACTTATCTTGGAGAAAGTTGAATTAACTTCGTTCACAGGCAGGACAATTTCCGTCAATCATCGAGAAAGAAAGTGCTTCTGAAAGGTTGATGCGAGACTCATCGCTCACAACGGCAATTTAAGTCATACTAACAATCGACTGAACAAAGTGGAATATGAGCAATCCAGAACGGTCGCAATAGACCTCCAACTGTTTGGATGTGGAAGCACATCTAAGATATCCGACAGAGTCCAAGAAGGTTAACCAAGGCATCTCAAGATCTTGTCATGGCTGATTCTTCTAACGAGCGGACTCAAGCGAACTATCCCAAGTGATGGCTGGTTGCTGACTGCCCTCTCAGAGTTTTTTGTTTACCTCGTAAAAACAAACGCATGCGCTAAAGAATGGCTTGTGGGGCCCTAACAAAAACCAAACACGAGAGAAATGGATAGAACAAATACAAAAATAAATTTTCTTTTTTTTAAATTACCTAAGTTCAAAAAGGATTGCTATTTAACAATAAATCTTGAAAAGTTAATTAAGAAGACATTGTTGTAACTAGGAGCTAAAACAGAATTTTACTTATTAACTTTTTTCAACAGAAATACAATAAAATTGAAGAAAAAAAATATTTCGCTTCACAATTAAAAGTGCGACATTGAAACAAAAACTCTAACCTCTAATTCTTCATTATCGGGTGATTTATTGGAGAGACAACATAAGTTAGCTTTCGAACTTTTCATTTTGTTTTAAAAAAATCATTATCTGATTAAAACATTTACCAATCCTCTAATTATGGCTTTTTTTAACCCGTCTGGTCCACCCTATTTCCCAATCGAATGGCGTTGCGAAGGTAATGCTTCAGGTTTGTGTGGCAATTAATATTGCTTCTCTTTCATCCTTCTTTTGTCGTAGGAAACTGCTCTTAAACAAATATTCCTAATTAATTCGTTGTCTGGCCAGACATAGTATTGTATAAGAAATTAATTTCCTGAAAGGCATTTAGCAGTACCTAATATCAAACACTAACGCTAAGAAAGCGTCGTGTGATCCCTTTGATTTGTATAAAACAGGAGGGGGTCACGATAACCTCCTAAAAGTAGTTAAAGCAAAACTAAATGCGATTCTTTATAATAGGACTCGTCAAGGAGAAAAAGGAGCACACCACCCAATAATTCCTCAGGTTTAAAATATAAACGCTGTACAGATCAAGAAGCTAGGAGAGCGACTAGGTGAGAAGTGGTCAATCAGAAAAGACATAGACAAGTAAGATAATTGATAGATCATAAATCTCACTAATCAAAACCACTTAAAGGGTAAAAAAATACGTGAACCTAAGTAGCGTAAAAGGATCGCTACAACACACACACACACACAACCACTTTTTATTAATAGATTGGTACGTTGGACAAGTATATAATGACAAAATTTTGCGTTATAAAATAGAAAGTAAATCGAACAGGCTCGAGGATATATTATCTAAGCATTTCAGTCTACAACAATCGTTTAAAATTTTGAGCGGGAATTTTGATGCAATGAATATCAAGCTATTCAGATACCAACAGCGCTTCTAAATCCTTGCTGTTCAGGATCAGTGTAAATCTTGACTTATATTAAGCATTAATTGCAACGTATACAATTAATTAATTGCTTCGATATGGATTATGGAAGGGCGGACAAGATGATTTGTCGACCAGCCGTCTCCGTCTATTTATTTGATTAGAAAAGCTTTTCATTTTGGGCGATTAATTTTATTGATTCCTTCTCAAGCTAATTATTTAAACAGAGAAAGGGAAACAACGAACGGGTGGCGTAGATGAATCAATGATCCCTTCTTTATCCCCTCAGCGCTTTTAATCGCCGCTAAGAAATAACATCTATTTAGTCTCGTCAATCTCGCCGAGGTTTTACGAGCACTTAAGCACTTAAATGTATGAAGAAAGCTCCTAGTCTGCCATAGCAGAGCTTCCAATCGTCCGATTAATGATGAACAAATGCTCACAGTTGGCTTAAAGGTCTATTTATGAAATTATTTTACACATAAACAAGAAAATGGCCCAAGAGGGTTTTTAAACACGTCATACCCCTAGAATCTAGATGGTTTTCTACATTTAATTACACTGCTCAAAAAAATTAGCGGATATTTCAAAATGATTATGAAGCGATAAAAATAGCATTTGATTTTTTTTTTGTTTATTAACCAAAAACACCTGAAAAGCAAATGGGAGTCAAAGAAGGTGTCCGATTATGCAAATGAGATGCAAACTCAACTATCGTGATTGAATAGCAAATGACTTATTGCTGGGGGTGAAAAGAGGCATGTCACACTGAGTGAGTGAGTCACATATTGACTGTTCTGTATAGTTTATGGACAAGATCAAATTGTCCAGCATTTCTTGTGGGATGCTCTGCCACTCTTGCTGCAGGGCAACTTCCAGCTCAGGAAGTGTCATGAGAGGCATTGGACGGTTTACCAGATGTCTTCCCAGTGCATCGCAAGCATGTCAGCTGGGACTACGAAGTCATCGGTGCAAGTACAGCGGGAACATCTTGCGATGGCTAAGAGTCCTTGCAAGAAAACATCCAGGCGGCATCATAGCAGTAGGGACGGGTTTGTTGCTTCTTCATCCATCGAGCGAGACAGCCGTCCAGGTCACCAGTGCAGCCACTCTTCCTCTTCGGGTGGAGCACGGTTCCCAAACGGAAGACATCAGAGCCTCCTTCTACATCTGAGAGGCTGAGTGTCCATCGGACACAGATCAGCCTCGACTGCTTAAAAATTCTCAGTGAAGGTGATATCATTGAACGTGCGTTCCCTTGTTTCTTCGTTCAAGCAATCGTTTCTGTCGTCGTTCATTGCCCTGCACAGGCCGAACATCCTATTACTTCAAGAAGTGAAGCTGATCCTGATCCATCTGTGCTACGATCTGCCCGGCCTTCGCAGCCAATATCCATGTCGACAATTTTTTATTAACTACTTGTCACCGTATGGGCAGGCGGTTCTACCATCATTCTTAATCCCTCTATTACGGTTTCGAATTGTGTGTATGACTGCGAGTGCAGGGTAATCTCGATGGACATCTCAACATCCGACATCGAGTTTCGATTGCTGGATGTGTATGCTCCATGTGCATCAGTAGAGAAACGAACTTTTTTCAGTGACATCGACAGTTATTTGTGCACATCTTAGCCTGTACTGATTGCTGGGAACTTTAACTGCCATCCAGAAAATTGTAACATCCTTTCATCTGGATATGTGTATCGTCTGTGCTAGCAAAATGCATTGTTCTCGATTTATGGACATGTTCTACACAAAACAACCAGCATGGGGCTACATACCATCAAGGGCCCACTTTGTCATCGAGGCTGGACTTATTTCTCGTCGAAAATGTATTTTCTAGTTTACCTGGTTCAATGGAGGTTATTACATGTTCGTTTTCCGACAACAGTGCCATCAAGTGGTCATGGAATCCTCCATTTCCAGCATCAGCTACAGGCACCGTTTCTCAACGTAACTGGTTTTTGAACAAAATACTGTGGGGCCAGATATTGTGGATGGACATCAAATTAAGGAGAACTGGGAAACCAACGTTGTTTCTCTGACCTGAAGCTTTCATCGGATGCTGAAGAAGACAGCGTGGATGCTGAAATATGTATCTATCGCAATAAAGATTCGTTATGTGGTTTAGTGGTTTCCCAATTCTCCTTAATTTGGTTTTTGAACGTTTCTCTGTTAAACGACGAGGAATACAAGGGTATGTTCATTCAGTTTGTGGAAAAACATATCCACAATTTGCCTCCTAGTTTAGCTTCGTGGTTAATGTTTAAGACTAAAATCAAACGTTTCTTTCGGAAGATTGGATTGGATGCTGCTACACGCCGCGGTCGTCATCTTCTCATGCTACAAGAGATGTTTCTCCTCTGCTGTTCCACCCCCAAGAAGAGTAAGCTGATGAAATACGTCAGGTGAAGAGCCAGATCAATGCTTTAATGATCCGCAAGGCTGCCGGCGCTGCACTCAAGGCCAAATTTATCTGGGCTGCTGACGTCAGGCATATGTAATCAGCTGTATTTGCTGAGGAGAGACGGCGTGCAAATAAGAAGCGTTGTCATCGACTAGTGGTGGAAGGTGGGGTAGTAGAGTCTGACTCCGACATCTTGTCAGGTTTCTGCTCCCACTCCTCATTTTCTTCGGCAACCCAATCGTTCCATCTGACGCCACGAAGCTGTGGATAGAAGCATTGAGACCTTTCTCTGAAGATACTGACCTGTTAATCACTCGTCTCTTATATGAAGATGAAGTAAAGAAGTTTTTGTCGATGGATGGCCGTCATGGATCCACTGGACTTCGATGGCATCCCATATTCTTTCTACAATGCGACTTGGAACGTCTTGGGCCCTTCCTGGTGCGAGTATTTAATTCTGTCATTCAAGACTCTTCTTCCATCACATCAGACTTTGTCATGGGGAAAATAATCCTGCTCCCCAAACCACTGCCGGATCCAGAATTTTGTCTCAGTGGAGACTGATAACTCTCCTCAACACCGATTATAAGGTCTTCACTGGGGCATTTCAACAACGGTTCAAACTCTTCGCCGACCAGTTATTCGATCCGGGACAATCCTTCTCGATATTATCGCACAGGATGACAGACAATCTCATCACCACCTGTTGTGTTATGGAAGCGCAAGTTCACCAACTAATTCCTACCGTGTTAAGTCTCGTTCAGGAAAAGGCTTTTGCTAAGGTGAACCACGAATTTCTCTTCCAAGTGTTTCACCATCTTCATCTTCAGAAATTTACTATGATAATCTCCGTACTGTAAGCTTCGGCCACATCATGCGTGGCGATTATCGGCTCCATTTCGTCTTTTTTCGGACTGTCAAAAGGTGTCAGGCAGGGGTGTCCACTATCCCCCCTCCTGTACATTTTTTTTACTTGGAACCATTATTGCAGTATCTTAATCGTCACCCAAATGTTCGGGGATATGATTTGCCTGCAGCATCCATTAACATCAGGATGCTGGAGTATGCAGACGACATAGTGCTGTTTGCGTCGGATTCGTATTCCCTGAGCATCTATAGACTTTTTGACCACTTTAGTGCTTCGACGAGGAGCTCCTTCAACCTCGTCAAGTCTAAAGAGATCGCTATTGGGAAATGGACTGTTGACTATCTTAAAGCCTTCCAAAAAACATGGTGCAACCAAGCGACAGTGTTAGGCTACGTCTTTTTGTTTCTACCTGATATGGATTCTTTGCACTGGCAACGAGTGGTTGAGAAATGTATTATTCAGCTTGACAGAAACGTTTGGTTTCCAACATCGACGTTTTTCAAGGCGAGGTACATCAAGACACATGTCTTCCCGTTATTAGCATCTAAGTGCCTATTCACTTCGCCCTCGATTGAATATCTTCGATGTCTGCGTAGTGGAATCGTAAACTGTGCGTAGGGGTCTTCTGCTCGGTGTCATCCGTCGACAATCGACAATCGAACAGCGCAGGGAAGAAAAACAAACGAGCGGTCCGGAAGCTATGCTTCCACTGCCATACTCGTCCAGTAATATAGCCAAAAGAAATACGCTGAATTAGGAAAGAAGCCAGATGAACCTGGTTAAGTCATCCACAGGATACGGAGGAGTCCTTTCCTAACAGGACGATAAAGTTGATTGTTGATTGACGATAGAACGAGGAAGAGCTAGGTGATCCAGTAGGGTGGGAAGATGGCCTTTTGGATGTCATCGAAGTTGACGTCCAGTATGTGACGAGGCCTGCGATGTCTAAGGAGGCTTCTAAAGGTGAGCGGATGCTCAAGAATACCTGCAACCAGAGGATTGGGATGGTCCTTCATCTTCGGAAGAAGCTTCTTCAGCGACTCTTTGACGTGGTTTCCAATGGTAGGTATACCGAAATCTTCAGCAATGGAAGTATTAGTTGCTATTCTCCTGTCGAGTTGGGCAATGGTCCTAAGGGTGACGTTTTGGAATGTTTGTAGGTCCTTCCATCTGGATTTGCAGGTTGTAGCCCAGGCAGGCATACCGTACAGAAAAATGGTTCGGATTACCATTTTATATAGCAACAGTTTGCTGTCCAATCCAAGCGAACTGTTTCGTCCCAGAAGGGCAACCAGACTAAACTTCGCCTTCTTGGCCTTGTTGATAGCATAAGAGAGATGATCGCCCCAATTCAGCTTGGCATCTATCACAACTCCGAGGTATTTATAGTTCTTTACCCACTCGAGCTCCTTGCCAGATAGGAAGATTGACTTCGGGGGTTTTCTAAGTTTTTTGGTAACGAACATGGCTTTGCATTTATCTACGTTCAGGTTTAACCTCCACTTAGCAAACCATTTCTCACACAGATGCACAGCATTTTGTAACCGAGATATGACATGAGTGGGATTTCGGGCACAAGTCATAATGGACACAGCAAATAGGTATAATTCGCATTTTGTAAATGCTGGGAAGTCGTGAATGAAGAAGTTGAACAACGCAGGGCCCAGGACAGAGCCTTGGGGAACACCAGCCTTGATGTCACAAGGGTTAGACATGGAGCAGCCAACCTTGACACGAAAAGTCCTGTTTGACAGAAAGGAACTAATCAAAGCGATCAGCTCGTCAGGAAAGCCATAAGTAATCATCTTGTATCTCGGGCCGTTATGCCAGACCTGATCAAAAGCCTTCCGTACATCTAGAAAGATAAGGCCACCGTATTTGGCGCAACGGTGTGTTTAGATCAGCAACAAGCCTCCAAAGCTGTAGTTGGCAAGTGTGACCCGGGCGAAACCCGAATTGCTCCTCGCGAACAAGATTATTGGCCTCGCAGAAAGCATTAAACCTCCTTAGAATAACACGTTCAAGGACTTTTGACATCGTAGGTAGTAAGCTTATGGGCCTGTAGCTGACAGCGAGGGCAGGGTTCAGACCAGGCTTCGGTATCGTAACGATGACGGACTCCTTCCACTTGTCAGGGAAGTATCCATGTCTCCAGCAGTCATTTATGACCCTGGTAATAATCGAGACGGCACTAGGAGGCAAGTTCTTAAGGGCACTGTTTGTGATAGAATCCAAACCTGCTGCTTTCCTGCTTTTAAGATGCTTTATGATGTCGGAGATTTCATTTGTGCTAATAATTTCCTCATGAGTAGGAACACTCTGGGATGGTTCATAGGAGATACACACATCGTTGACAAGTTGAGTATTTGAGCGACTATCGGGGTTTTCTTCACAAGGTGTGGTAAACTGCTTTTCCAGGGAGTCGGCGATCAGTTGAGCTTTATCACGATCACTGGTGACAACATCACCACCTGTAGTAAGCAGTGGTGGCAAGTTGATGGGTCTGTTTCCTTTTAAGGCCCTTACAGTACCCCAGAGCGAGTTGTCCTGGACTGACAAGGATTTAAGTTTTTCGTTCCACCTCTGACTTCGTAGAGCTTTAACCTCTTCCTGGACCTTCCGAGAAAGCCTGTTATACTTTGTCTTGTAAAAGGGTAGTCGCTTACGCTGCCATAATTTTCTATAGGTATTCCTTTCAAGAATAAGCCGTCTGATGTAGGGATGAAGGTCGAGATGTTCAGGACGCTTTCGATCAGCAGTGGAGGCACTGGAACAGCTGGCCTCATGGATAACACTAGTGATAGAACTAATATTTGTGTTGATGTCATCGTTGGCAATAACCTCTTTGTAAGGGATGCTTTTTTCGCGAAGAATATCTCTGAAGAGTTTCCAGTCCTGCTTGGAGCGAAGCCCAATCTTCATATCGATGTCCAAACCCTCAAAGATAAGCATCACTGGTCGATGGTCAGAGGATAAGTCATCTACCGTAAATATATTATAGGGCTTGAAGAACCCTTTAAGAACAACGATGTCGAGCACGTCACTAACAGGGGAGTGGTCGTAGTAGTAGGTGTCTTCAAGGAGACCAGCAACAAAGGTGTTAATTTCGTTCAATGTATATCCATATAAGATATTGCCATTTTGATTGGGGCATTTAGAGTTCCATGCATGATGCTTAGCATTTAAGTCGCCGGCCGTTACAACCGGAATGGGTCCGGACAGCAGATCGTCGAGTTCGCATGGACTAAGCTTGTGCTTAGGCGAGTTATATAATGAGACGAACTTAATTTCGCCTGCGTTAGCATCACTTATAATAACGGAAACGGCTTCCATACCTATATAGTCGGGAGTGATAGTCTCACGATGATCAATGCCATCTTTGACAATGATAGCTGCTCCACCAAATGCTTGCCTGGCGTTGTTACCCAGAGGTCGATCCTTTCGATAAACATGATAACCCGGCAAGTTAAAAGCTTGAGTTGATTTCAGGTGCGTCTCACACACAAAAGCTATGTCAATATTCCAATTAATGATGAAATTGTAGTATTCGATGCGCTTCCGATAGATTCCCCTGGCGTTCCATATATTGCAACGAAGCTTTCCGTGTTCTGTAGTGGTGTCTGTCCATGGTCAGTTCTTGATTTCGTGGGACGCAACCTGTGGCAGTACGTTGCCACTTTCCTTACAGAAATTAAGAAGGTTACCCAGACTACTATAAATGCTACGCAATTGGATTGGATCGACCGCATCTGAATGAGAAGAGCTGGATGCGACTGAAGCATAGGTTCTGCCATCAACTACTTTAGTGCTTTTGATCCTTTTGACTTGGGGATATTTCGGACACTTGGTGTAACTTAAAGTATGCTGACCATCACAACGAATACATTTAGGGGGTCTTTACCCTTTACATTAGCACAGTCCCTCGACTGATGATCACCTGCGCACTTGTTGCACCTAGGCGATTCGGTGCAACCTTGGGAGACGTGCCCAAAACGTAAACAGTTGTAACACTGTAAGGGCCTTTTGTTGCCTCGAAATAATTCTACAGTAACAGCAAGAGGACCGACACGCTTTAAACTCAACGGAACCATTTGCCTTTTTTAACCTGATTGCCTTTTCTGGGTAATGATTTGCCTTCCTTAGGTCATCACAAAAGTCTTCCAGGTCATACGTTGTGTCAACATTTCGGACAACATATTTCAGCAGCTTTTCTGATTTGAGCTGATGATGCTGGATGATGCAGCAGCACATCGTTACTCTTTACTCCAGATACTAGAATTTTGTGCGTGTCCTCATCAAGACACTTAATTTTAATGGTGTCCTTACGACCAGTGTGGCAGATGATTTTATCTAAAGACACATGTTTTATGATTTCCTCTAGAATTTCCTTGATTGGTTTTCCGTGATGATGAATAATAATCGGAGGAATGTAAATAACTCCCTTTCCATGGGTGACATTGCTTTGGGAATAACCAAGCTTGGCTTTGTTACCTCGTAGGGCTACAGAAACACCATTTTTGATATCGACAGTAGACTGAATGTTGTCTATCCTGACACCACCTTTGTTTCTTTTATTCTGCGCAATACGCCAGTTACCTCCTTCACTGTCAGCAGAGTCATTTTCATGCCTTCTTTTGACGCTAGTTCGTAGTGAGGAGTTTCCTTCGTCGACTGCTTCCAGGCAAGTAGAAACATTTTCATTATTATGTGTTGCATCAGGATTTACCACTATCATGGGCGAATCAGAAGTAATGGGAGAACCCATAAACTCCTTGATAATATTGCCAAGTTTAGCAAAGCCATTGGCAGTCTCTAAACTAGCACTCTGAATATCACTTTTTAGACTATCAATTTTGCTACCAAGTTCCTTAGACAGCGCTTCCACCCTTCATTCTAGCTCTAAATATTTGCGGTTCAGTTCAGTACGTAATGCCTCAAGTTGTCCGTTAATAATAATGTCAAATGCCAGAAATCTCGGGTCCTTACACGCATCTTTGTAGGCCAGTTCACAAGGTAACGCTTTACCATCAGCATACTTAACAGTACATGTAGGAGATTTTGACGCAGCGCCTGATGTCATCATGAAGCAGGTGTGGTGCTGGGTTTTGCCGTCCTTAGAAGGACGCACCTACTCAGAACTAGAGCCCTACTATCGAATAATCAAGTAAGTTGATACTATCGCGATAGTTGACAGAGCGCCTCCTTACTAATTCTTTTTAAAATTTTTAGGCATTTACTGTTGTAAAACTATGATAGGATTAGGAATGATTAAACGAGACTCTTATAAACGGAAAGAACGTTTATAAGATAGGAAGATAAAAAACACTTCTAGGAAACACCTCTAATATGTGGGATCATATTCATCGTATGCACAAAAAGTTAATTCGTCTTGGACAGAACAGTTCCTCCAGTAGCCGTTTGTCTGATGTTTTATCTCTACAAGTGGATGATAGTACTTCTCATGAAGCAGAAGACAGACCAACATCATCTTTATCAGAAAACTCTTCTTTTAGTAAGACCATCATTACTTCATTTAATAGGCAAAGGGATTTTGCAAGTGACGGTCTAAAAACACACAAGATAACAAATGCCTTATTGTTTATGATTGCCAAAGATAGCATGGCCTTTAATATTGTTGAAGGTGAAGGTTTTAAGGCATTTGTTCATGAACTTGAAAGTAGGTACAATATTCCTCTTGAGCAACCTCTTATATAAGGAATGGCCCAATTAAATGTTCTAAATGTGTAATTAATGTATTTTTCATTCTATTGTTAAATAAATGTTATATTTTTTGGCAAAAGATGATAATTTTTTATTCTTGATGTTTGTTTCTTTGAGTACTCATAATTGCAAACTATCGCGATAGTTAACGATAGTTGCAGACTATCGTGACGCTATCGAGTTAAGTAAAAAACTATCGTGATAGTACTATCGATAGTTTTTTTCTCACTATCGCCCATCTCTACTCAGAACGACTCAGTTTAAAACACTTAAAAAAGTCCTACCTTGTTAGTCCTCTTGGAGATTTTACCGGTGCACTGAAAGTTGTCCAGACTGCAATAGGTACGTCGTCGTCCGTCGAGTGGTAGAATCGTCGTGCAGTAGCAGCAGAATCGAGTGGTAGAATGAAATGACCGAATGGTGTCATCCGTTGCGAGCTTTCCTTTTTATATCCTTTGAGAGAGGAGGCATAGGTCTACCTGATATCAAACGTTATCTTATTGCAGTCAGATTGGCGGCGATGATTCGGGTATTCCTCCCCCCCCCCCCATATGGGCGAATTTTGTTTCTTCTCACCTACGTTTCTTTTTCAAGGCGAATAAGCTACCGTTACCTCCCTGGAGGATATGATATCCTGTATGCCTCGATAGATCGAGTCTATCATCTGCATTAGCATCAGGGGCATCGATATATCAGGAGGACGGAATCTAGGCTGAGGACGATCAGGACGATCAAAACGGACTAGCTCTTCAAGGTATCACTCTACTCTCTTTTCAGGTATCATTTCATTATTTTCATTTCACGGTGCGCCCTTTTCAGGGCGATACTCACCTTCTGTTACGTCTTATGTGCTGGTCCCTGGCGTTGGAATTAATATTCCCGTAAACCAGTACATCAAGACGCTCATTATCCTTCTGGGTCCCTGGCGTTGGGATTAATTTCCTCGCAAACCTAACTAAGGACATTTTCTCATATCGTCCATTATTATTCTAATCATTCACGAGCGGGTCCCTGGCGTAGAATTAATTTTCTCGCAAACCTGACTTGTTCTTTTTTCTTAGCGCTAGGTGCGTCCTTCTTAGGACGGCTTCTTTAGCACACACCTAGCTACGACGTTGCTTCCCCCCCCCCTGGTTCTATACATTTATATATGATGGCTTCGTCTAAATTAACCAAGCTGAAGTCGGCTAAAGAGCATTTGCTAGTGGCGGATGGTAAAACTGTGTCCTGCGAAAAGGCCTACCGGGATGCCTGTTTGGATGCTAGGTTTGCTGCTTTTGACCTAGTGTTCAACGAAATGTTAGAAGCCCTCCGGGATGAAATAAACGCTAAGTATAGTGCACTGGAGGAAAAAGTCGAATCCTTACACAAAAGTTTTGAGGAGAAGTTCGAAGGTATCAATAAGGAAATTAAGGACTCTCGTAGAGATGTTATTGACAAGATAAGCGAACTTAAGGAAGCCTTTGGGAAATGCTCCGGGACTCCGAAGGCAAGTAACTCCGCGGAAGATAATCCAGTTGATAGCAGCAAGGTAAGTAATGTCTTAAAAACTATTTCCTCTTCTATTAGTATGGAGTCTATGGATATAATAGAAAATAGTGACTGTTCGACAAACGGTGGCTGTAAGAGAAGTCACTCTGACGGAACTGATGAAGAAGTGGACGACAGTCCCTGAATTGGTGTCACTAATAAAAAATTCAGAAAAGGCACGAGGATTGACAACCTAAGGACCGTCTCCAGTATAAATGAAGAGGTCGTCAGTGCGACTAGAATGAGGAATCCGAAGAATGTACAAAGTCGCTCGGCTAATAAAGACCATAGGATCACGAAGAGGTATGTACCGCCAGTTATCGTGCGGACTCATGGCGTCCCGTTTAAGACGATTTTAACTGAGCTCGAGAAGCATGTTCCAGTCGAAAAGATCGCCGTTCATACGGGCAGAGCTGAAACCATCAAGGTTAAATGTGAAGATGAAGAAACGCACAACAGGTTAGTCTCTGGCATTAAATCTGATAATATTTTAAAAATTCAGCATCATCAACTGAAGTCGGAGAAGGTCTTGAAATACGTGATACGTAATGTGGATATTACGTATGACCTCGATGACTTCCAAAAAGACCTAAAAAGAGCCAACTACTTCCCGGAAAAATTAATTCGCTTGAGGAAAGCCAAAGGAGCCATTGATAAGCCGATGGTTTTGGTTCTGCTCCCGAACTCCGAACATAACCAGTCATTGAAAGACATAACATGTATTGGGCCGCTGGCAGTTTCAGTGGAGGCCTTTCGAGGGAACAAGAAGCCACTACAGTGTTACAACTGCCTGCGCTTCGGACACGTATCCATGGGCTGCACGGAAGATCCTCGTTGTAATAAATGTGCTGAGGGGCACCAGTCAAGAGATTGCCCCAAGATCAAAGGACAAGACCCCCCAAAGTCCATCAGATGTGGTGGACAGCACACATCAAGCTACAGGAAATGTCCAAAGTACCCCCAGGTTCAAAGGATGTCTAGTTCTAAAGTGACAGCAGGCAAATCCTATGCTGCAGCTGTGTCTACGCCGGAAGATAAAGGCCTCAACATCAACGACCTACCAGGTATGTATAAGCAATTAGGACGTATCTTTAATCTGCTTTCTAATCTAGGCAAAAGTTACCCACAGTTGAGTGGGCTCCTTACGACCAACTAATTTTAGTATGGCTGCACAACGTTATACTGTAATAGACAAAGGTGAACTTCGGTGCGTGATATGGAACGCTAGGGGCATTCCCCGAAAGCGTATCGAGTTTCACAACTTTCTGATAAATCACGAAATTGACGTGGCATTCCTCTGTGAAACTCACCTCAAACCAAGCCAAGACTTCAAGCTACCTGGCTATTGTGTGTACCGTAAGGATCGAATGGCTTCAAATGCTGCAAGATGTGCGTCTGGGGGCGCTGCGATCATCATTAAGAGGGGAATTCAACACCAAGAATTAGTATCCAAGTCTTATGCAGGTATGGAATCAGCCTCCATCATTATCAATGACGTCTCCTGTGGTGAAGTGAAGTTCGTAGCGCTCTACAATTCACCTAAACATTATCTTGACGTTAGCGAGCTTGATGAAATCTTCAGTGCTGACACTCCAGTCGTCCTGGCTGGTGACCTAAATGCCAAACACCCAAGCTAGAACTCCAGAACGCATAATTACACTGGCATGATTCTCTATAGGTACATACAAGGAAAAGATGACATCATCGCTGCTGGACCTGTGGAGGACACCTACTACTGCGACCACTCCCCTAGTAGTGACGTTTTGGACATCTCGCTCTTGAAGGGTTTCTTCAAACCGTACAATATCTTCACGATTGATGACCTTTCTTCTGACCACAAGCCTGTGGCGTTGTACTTTGACAATGTTGACATAAATTTCCGAGAGGAACTCGTACATCATCAAGACTGGAGGCTCTACAAAAATATTCTTAAGGACTATGGCTACCATCCCGACGTTGCTTACTGTACAGAGGACATCGATCAACTTGTTGATGACATCACCAGATGTATTAACAGTGCCATAGAAGTCAGTAAGTATCCATCAGAGAAAAAACCTTCTCATCGAATCCAACTCTCTCCTGGAATCCAACGCCTAATTGCTGAAAGAAACAGGACCCGTAGACTTTGGCAACGCTAACGTGAACCTTGGCTCAAAACCAAGTACAACAGGTTAGTGCGAAGAGTTCAAGAGGAGATAAAAGAGCTTCGCGACGCTAGATGGAATGAAAAACTCAAAAGCTTTTCGGCTCGCGACAATTCCATTTGGAGTATGGTTAGAGCTTTACAGAAGAAGAGGGATGTTATGCTTCCTCCACTCCGTACACCACAAGGTAACTATGTGCAAACTGATCAGGACAAGGCCCAAGTCATTGCAGATTCACTGGAACTGCAGTTTGTTACTCCTACCAAGGATAAGCCCGAGAGCCAAATCATGTCTCAGCGTGTGGAAGAAGGTATTTACAACTTTGATGAAGTCCCGAAGCATTTTACGAAGTACTACATCGAGGCTGGGGAGATCGCCAACATCATAAGTAAACTGAAAAAGAAGAAGGCTCCAGGAAAAGACAAGGTGAGTAATAACGCCCTTATGAATTTCCCAAAGAACTTTATTGAATTTCTCACCAGTATCATTTGCGACTGCTGGAAATTTTCTTACTTCCCTGTGGCTTGGAAGAAATCTATTGTGTTGAGTATCCCAAAGCAGGGACAAAATCCTGCAATTCCTGCGAGCTACCGACCTATTAGCTTGCTACCCTCGATGTCCAAGGTGTTGGAGAGAACGATCCTTGTCAGATTCCAAGATCACTGTCTAGCAAATGACCTTTTTCGGGAAGAGCAGTTTGGCTTTCGTGCTGTCCACTCTTGTCCGATGCAGATATGGAGGCTCGTTGAAGACCTGAGCATCCCCCCTGAACCTATCCAGGTACTGTGGGGTGGTATTTCTCGATGTCAGTAAAGCTTTTGACCAAGTGTGGCATGAGGGCCTTGTCTACAAAATCATCAGAGACGGGTTCCCTGCCGATTTGAACTTGATGGTGAAATCCTTTCTTGACGGCAGATCCTATCAAGCCAAGGTTGGAGAAAATCTTTCCACACCCCGTGTTGTAAAGGCCGGTGTCCCTCAGGGTTCTGTCCTCGGGCCTATGCTATTTAATTACTTTGTACATGATTTCCCAAAACCCGATAATTGTAATCTCTATTTTTATGCGGATGACACTGCCATTATGACATGGGCACACCAGCCGGCTCAAGTTATCACTCGGCTGCAGTGCGCCTTGAAGCAGTTCGAAGACTGGTTTAACTGCTGGAAGTTGAACCTTAACGTCGGAAAGTGCAAGGCTTTGTACCTCAATAGGAAGCTCAAGCATCCCCCAGATTCTCTTGTTCTGTTTAATAAGAAACTGGACTGGGTGGACAACTACAAGTACCTGGGAGTTATCATTGACTCAAGACTCTCATGGAACCAGCATATGTCCTATGCTCTGAACAAAGCGAAGAGGGCTAAGTACAGTATCATAGCTCTTATGGGTCGCAACAGCGCCCTCAGCATTGACAACAAGCTACTTCTGTACAAATCGATTATCCGGACCATACTCCTCTATGGCATGCCTGCGTGGGCGACTATCTGTAAAAGCAGATGGAGTGAACTACAGTCATTCCAGAATGTTACCCTGAGGACCATTGCCCAGCTGGACAGAAGGACGGTGAAAAACCAATCCATCCACCTCGATTTAAACATGGCCCATATCGGTAAGTTTATACAGGATCTCCTTTTGATTATGATACAGAAGATGAAGACTCACGACAATTAGCTTGTGAAAGGGATACTGGAGAACTCAATGAATATGAACTGGCATACGAAGTATCGTAAACCGAGGCACGTTCTTGACATCAATTTTGAAGATATTAGCAACGTCTCTTTCCCAGACTACTGGAAGATGTGATAATCTTATTTCTCCTTGTATTTTTTATTTCGTTTGTTTTTTGTTTCTGACAATCGTCAATCTTACTTTCTTTTTGTATAATATGGAAGACCGCTTGGGTTGGTTAGGCTTCTTGACTACCTCAGTGTATTTCCTTTGGAGTTTATTCTGGTTAGATGAGCTTTGTGAAAGCGCTGCTTTCGTCCCATCCTAACGAATGTACACTTCACTGTTCGATTGTCGATTGTCCGTTACCTCCCTTGTTGCCAGTGATCATGCAATATCGACAAACCAAACATTTACAGGACATTTACTCTCGATTTAGTGACATTTTACCCATGCTACGCCGTATTGATCCACAGGACTCGGGTCATCTTCGTCTTTCGTGGTTTTTCCAGCAGTCCGACCCAGATGAGACAACCGACATCTTTCGTCTTCACCTACATTATCCGTGGGTAGCGGTTCTGAAGGTGTTAAAATTAATTGCCTTCGAACGATCACTGTACAATTCCCAATGTCGACTGCTGCATCACGGATTCCACTCCCTTTATCATCTTCATCAATGGAGGGTGGCCGGACCTGCTGATTTCTTTTCTGCGGTGTAATAGAGATAATTAGCCATATTTTTTACGAATGCCCGTTCGCGCAATCACTAAGGGATCGTTTGAAGCAGCACTATAGGCTGATGATTCTCTCCTTCTCCGTGAACGATTCCACCGGCGAGGCTTTGAGACCTAACCATTTCCATCACTTTCCTAAACAAAGAACTCTGGATAGCTAGATGGATGAGATCGCAGGGTAGTGTTGGAAGGAAAGTGGCCATTCACTTGAGGTCCTTTCTTCTTCTTGAATGGTCACAGCTAGGTCCCTTCATGTTTAAGAAGCGTTTTACATCATCTAAACGTCTCTGCGTGGTCGTTGGAGGAGGCCAATCTTTCCATTTTATGCTTCCTCTGGACTTTTGATGTCTCGTTGTCTAGCGAACAGGCCTCGTTTTGAGGCGTTTACATAAGTGCAGCAGTCCTGAAGTGGTCTGCGCGACCCTTATCGCATGTGAGCCTAGAGACCTGATATCATAATTTCAATGCGTCTGCTGAGGCAATACCATCAGTCTCAGCTCCAACAGCGGAGAAAATCCGCGTCCCCCTCGACGATATCGTGATAACCGGTCGACGCAGCAATGTGGTAAGCAACTAAAGTTGAACTTTATTAATATCTGCAATAAGAACTTTGATCTTTCTACTTAGCGTCATTCCAAGGTAAAGGAGGACAAGGAAACGAATCTTCAAAGGCCAGCATATTTAAAGTTGCACAACACATGATACCTAAGGAATCGTCGATGCCCACCACCAAGACAGTTTGCTAGCAGCTGGAGTCGTCAATCGGGGAAGTCAGAGCGCCGGAATCTAAATCTCCAGTATTCGTCTCATGAAATATTAGAGGCAGACAGCGCGAGCAAGAATTCCAGTCTTCCTGCACCATAATCAAAAGTAGGTCCTGTATAAACTTTCCGATTTGGGCCATGCTTAAATTTGAGTGGATGGATAGGTTTTTCACATTCCTTCTACCAAGCTGGGCAATGGTCCTCAGGGTAATATTCTGGAACGACTATAGCTCGCTCCATCTGCTTCTACAGAAAGTCGCCCACGCAGCTATGCCATAGAGGAATATGGTCTGAATAATCGACTTTTACAGAAGTAAATCGTCGATGCTTAGGGTGCTGTTGCGACCCAGGAGTGCTATGAGACTGTACTTAGTCCTCTTTGCTTTGTTCAGAGCGTAGGTCACGTGACGATTCCACGAGAGTCTTGAGTCGATGATAATGCCAAGATATTTGTAGTTGTCTACCCAGTCCAGTTTCTTATTGAATAGAACAAGAGAATCTGGGGGACGCTTGAACTATCTGCTGAAGTACAAAGCCTGACACTTTCCGACGTCTTAACGTTAAAGTTCAAGGTAGTTAAACCATTTTTGGAACATCTTCAAGGCGTACTGCAAACGAGTGATAACGTGAGCCGGACTGTGTGCCCATGTCATATTGGCAGAATCATCAGCATAGAAATATAGCTTACAATTTTACGGGAGTCGGGAAATCATGCACAAAATAATTAAATAGCACGGGCCGGAGAAGAAACACTTGAGGGACATCGGCCTTTACAACACGGAGCGTGGATAGATTTTCGCCAACTTTAGCTTGGTAGGACCTGTCGGTGAGAAAGGATTTCACCATCAAAATCAAATCGGCCCCCATGCCACAATTCGTTAAAAGCTTTACTGACATCGAGAAATACCAGCCCGCAGTACCTGGAAAGGTTCAGGGGGGTGGGGGTAGTCAGGTCTTCAACGAGCCTCCATATCTGCATCTGACAAGAGTGGGCGGCACGAAAGCCAAACTGATCTTTCCGAAGTAGATGATTAATGAGACAGTGGAGTCTGACGAGGATCGTTTTCTCCAATACCTTACACATCGCTGGTATTGCTGGATTTTGCCCCTGCTTGGGGATACTCAACACGATAGACTGTTTCCAAGACGCAGGAAAGTAAGAAAGTTTCCAGCAGTCGCAAATGATATTGGTGAGCTCGTCAATAAAGTTCTTCGGGAGATTCATTAGGGCGTTATTGCTCACCTTGTCTCTTCCTGGAGCCGCCTTCTTTTTCAGTTTGCTTATGATGGTGGCAATCTCTCCGGCCTCAATGCTGTTCTTCGTTAAATGTTGCGGGAGTTCATCAAAGTTGATAAGACCATCTTCCACACGCTGAGACATGATTTGGCTCTCGGGGTTATTGCAATGACTTGGGCCTTGTCCTGATCAGTTTGCACATAGTCATCTTGTGTGCTACGGAGTGGAGGAAGCGTACCATTCTTCTTCAGTAAAGCTCTGACCATACTCCAAATGGAATTGTCGCGAGCCGACAAGCTTTTGAGTTTGTCATTCCATGTAGCGTCACGAAGCTCTTTTATATCTTCTTCGTCTTTGCACTAACCTGTTGTACTTGGTTTTGAGCCATGGTTCACGATAGTGTTGCCATAGCCTACGGGTTTTGTTTCTTTCAGCAATTAGGCTTTGGATTCCAGAAGTGAGCTGGATTTGATGAGGAGGTTTATTCTCTGATGAAAAGTCACTAGCTTCTATGGCACTGTTAAAACGTCTGGTGAAATCTTCAACACGTTGATCGATGTCCTCCGTACAGTATTCAACGTCGGGACGGCAGCCTTAGTCCTTGAGGATATTTTTGAAGAGCTTCCAGTCTTAATGATGTTTGAGTTCTTCTCTGAAATTGATGTCAACATTATCAAAGTTCAACGCTACAGGCCTGTGGTCAGAATAAAGGTTATCAATCGTGAAGATATTGTACATCAGCGAGATGTCCAAATCATCACTAGTAGGGGAGTGGTTGCAGTAGTAAACATTCTCTTGACATCCTGCACAGGTCCAGCAGCGTAACATCATCTTAGGTTTGCAGATATTTATAGAGAATGACGCCATTTTGATTGAGCATTATCGAATTCCAGCTTGGAAGTTTGGCATTTCGGTCACCAGCCAAGACAACTGTAGTGTCACCACTGAAGAGTTCATCAAGCTCGCTAACGTCAAGAGAATGTTTAGGTGAATTGTAGAGCGCCACGAACTTCACTTCAACAAGGCAGACGTCATTGATAATGATGGAGGCCGATTCCATACCTACATAAGACTTGGAGACTAATTCTTGGCCGATTCTTGGTGTTGGATTCCCTTCTTAATGATGATCGCAACGACCCCAGAAGCACACCTTGCTGCGTTTGAAGCCATTACGGTACACATCTTTCCTCTTGGTCTTGACCAGAGGTAAGCAACGTCGATTTCCTGCTTTATGAGAAAATTGTGAAACTCGATACGCTTCCGGGGAATCAGGGTGTCTACCAACCGGGAAAAACGGCAATTGTTAGGAAATTTAAAATGTCTCTGGAAAACCGGGAAATGTCAGAGTATTTTTATTTTCAGTGTAAAAGTCAGGGAAATTCTTGTGCCTTTTCAACATTTGTTATGTTTTAGTTAAAATTAATCCCCCGAAAAGCTTTCACGCATGTTTAGATCGACATCGTGACTCTTATTATTTTTTTCTTTAAGCTTTCACGATTTAAATGATTATCAGAGAAGTGGGCAAAACCTACGTGATTTAAACATAATTCTAAAAACGAGAAAGCAGAGCCCTCTAATGTCAATACAAAGCTTAACGAGATTATACATGGCCTACTTTTATCTTGGATCATTCCGTCAATTAATCCTGCCAAAAATCCAAAGTATTCAAAAATTCCAATTTTCCTGCAAGTAACTAACGCAAATAATTTTTTCAAAAGAAAATAAACTTTAAGGCGTTACCTTGTGATGTAGCTTTATTTATTTTATGATACGAAAGACTTTTTTCAAAAGCAGATTGCACCATTGGAAAAAAAAGGACCATGTTAAATCCAAAGCATTTGGAGAAATTGTTGGTTTTACAATCGATGTCTTTGAATGTCTTGCATAAATTTTGTTAAACCCAACTTTTACATTTGTCAAATTATCAGTAATAATTTTAGTCTAAGCTTTATCTATGTGATTTTATGCTATTTTATTGAGATAAAAAAATTAAAAGAACCATCGATGGTATTCCTGTACCCATCGATTGTGTTTCGATGATGGTCCATACCATCGATGGTGGTTTATAAACCATCGCACACCACTTGTTACAACTGCCTACGTTTTGGTCACGTATCCCAAGGTTGCACCGAATCGCCTCGATGTAATAAGTGCGCTGGCGACCATCAGTCGAGGGATTGTACCAACATAAAAGGCAAAGACCCCCCAAAATGTATACGTTGTTCTGGCCAGCACACATCTAGCCACTACACAAAGTGTCCCAAATATCCACAAGTCAAAAGGATCAAAAGCATCAAAGTGGTAGAAAGAAAATCCTATGCTTCGGTCGCATCCAGTTCTGCTGATACTCGGGAAACACGTACGGTCGACCACAATCAATTGCGTGATGTTCACAGGTTACTTGGGAATTTGATAAATCAGTATAAGGAAAGTGGAAAAGCAATGCCACAGATTGCCTCTCACGAATCCAACAAATGATCATGGACAGACATCCATACAAGATCATTAATCAAGGGAAACTCCGTTGCAATATTTGTAATGCAAGAGGAATCGCTCGCAAGCGCATCGAATTCTATAATTTCCTTACAAACTGGAATGTCGACATCGCCTTCGTGTGCGAGACGCACCTGAAATCTACTCAAGTCTTTACCTTGCCTGGGTATCGTGTTTATCGCAAGGATCGGCCACTGGGTAATAATGCCAGCCACGCTTTTGGTGGAGCAGCGATCATTGTTAAGGACAGCATTGATCATCGTGAGTCTGTCACTCCAGACTTTGTGGGAATGGAAGCAGTCTCCGTGATCATAAACGATTTGGACGCAGGCGAAATCAAGTTCATCTCTTTATATAACCCACCCAAGCACAAGCTTGATCCGTGCGAACTTGACGAGCTGCTGTCTGGGCCCATCCCAGTTGTTATTGCGGGCGACTTGAATGCTAAGCATCATGCGTGGAACTCCAAATGCACCAATCAAAACGGCAATATCTTATATGGATATACCTTAAACGAGATTGACACCTTTGTTGCTGTTCCCCTTGATGTACGCACGTACTACTGCGAGCACTCACCTGTTAGCGACGTGCTGGATATTGCAGTTCTTAAAGGTTTCCTCAAGCCCTATAATATATTCACAGTCGACGACTTATCTTCTTACCACCGTCCAGTGATGCTTATGTTTGAGGGCTTAAACATCGATAAGAAGATTGTGCTCCGCTCTAAACAGGTCTGGAAGCTCTTTAGAGATATTCTTAATTCCTTACAAGGAGGTTATTGATAAGGAGGATATCAATAGTAATATTAATGCTTTCACCCGTGTTGTCAACGATGCCACTACTTCCAGTACCTCTTCTATCAATCGTAAGCGTCCTGAACATCTCGACCTGCCTCCTTATATCAGGCGTCTTATTCTCGAAAGGAATTCTTACAGAAGATTATGGTAGCGTCAGCGACTTCCCTATTTCAAGACCAAGTACAACCGGCTTTCTCGCAAGGTTCAGGAAGAGGTTAAAGCACAATGAAATCAAAGGTGGAGCGAAAAACTGAAGTCCCTGTTTGTCCAGGACAACTCGCTCTGGGGAACTGTGTCTTAAAGGGTAACAGACCAATCCAATTGCCGCCACTGCTTGCAGGCAACGGCAACGTTGTCACCAGTGACGGGGATAAGGCTCACTTGATCGCTGATTCCCTGAAAAGTCAATTTACCACGCCTGGTGAGACAAACTTGGACAGCCTCCAAAACACTCAGCTAGTTAACGATGTGTGTATCGCTTACCAATGCATTCATCGTGTTCCCACCCTGAGGAAGTCATTAGTGCTCAAGAAGTCTCCGACATCATCAAGCGACTTAAAATCAAGAAAGCAGCAGGTATTGATTCCATCACTAACAGTGCTCTCAAGAACTTGCCTTCTAATATTGTCTCGATCATTACCAAAGCCATGACTGCTGGAGACATGGTTACTTCCCCGACCAGTGGAAAGAGTCTGCTATCGTTACCATACAAAAGCCTGGTCTTAACCCTGCTCTCCATGTCAGCTATAGGCCTATAAGCTTGTTACCTATGCTATCAAAAGTGTTTGAACGCGTCATTCGTAAGAGATTTAACGACTTCTGTGTGGCTAACAATCTTGTTCGTGAAGAGCAATTCGGCTTTCGACCAGGTCACTCCTGCCAACTCCAGATCTGGAGGCTTATTGCAGATTTAAACACTCAACACTCTTAACTGTGCTAAATATGGTGCTCTTGTCTTTTGGGATGTCCGAAAAACTTTTGATCAGGTTTGGCACGAAGGCCTGATTTACAAAATGATTACTTGTGGTTTTCCGGACGATCTTATTGCCTTGATTAGATCCTTTCTGTCGAGCAGGATATTTCGTGTCAAGGTTGGCAGCTCCATGTCCAACCCGTGCGACGTCAAAGCCCGTGTTCCCATGATTTCCCAACGTTTACAAAATGCAAGCTGTATCTGTTCGCTGACGACGCGTCCATCATGACCACTGACCGCGTTCCAGCTCACGTCATATCATGGTTACAAAAGGCCTTACATCTGTGCGAGAAATGGTTTGCAAAGTGGAGACTCGACCTAAACGTTGACAAGTGCAAGGCGATGTTCATTACAAAGAAACCCCCGAGTCCTCTGTTCCTTTCTGGTAAAGAGCTCGAATGGGTGAAACATTACAAATACCTCGGAGTGGTAATAGATGCCAAGCTAAACTGGGGCGACCATGTCTCCTACGCCATCAATAAGGCAAAGAAGGCAAAATTCAGTCTGGTAGCTCTTTTGGGGCGAAACAGCGCGCTTGCATTGGACTGCAAACTACTGCTGTACAGGACGGTAATCCGAACCATCTTGCTTTATGGTATACCTGCCTGGGCTACAATAAGTAAGTCCAGATGGAAGGACCTCCAAACCTTCCAAAACGTTACCTTGAGGACATTTGCCCAACTTGACAGGAGAGTTGCAGCAAATACTTCTATATCCGACGATTTTGAGATACCTCCCATTGGTAGCTATGTACAGGAGTCACTAAAGAAGTTTCTTCTGAAGATTAAGGACCATCCCAATCCTCGGGTTGCAGATATTCTGGAGCATCCACTCACGTTTAGAAGTTTCCTCAGGCATCGCAGGCCTCGACACGTCCTGCACATCAATTTTGACGACATCCAAAAGGCCATTTTTCCCGACTACTGGATCTCATAGCTCCTCGTGTCCCTCGTCAATCAACAATCCACTTATTAGTCCTTACAGGAAAGGACCCAATATTATCCACTGGATGACTTAACTAGGTCTCATCTGGCTTCTAGGTCACTGTCATCATCTTCAACTATAGCAGACACGTTCAAACTGATGTTTCCAGACAATCCTATAGCCTCACAATTTCAGTTAGGTGAAACTAAATGTTCCTATATGATCAATCAAGGTTTGGCTCCGTATTTACACGAGTTACTTTCACAAAGATTACGGACATGTTTGGGAAGAAAAAGGGAAATTAAAAATCCTGATGGGAAGAAACTGTTAGACTTAGGTGTTTGTGGACTTCACGTTATCAATGGGGCGGTGAAAACAGGCTTGCAGGCTGCAGAATGGGATGTACACAAATTTCTCCGTGATGCATACTATTTGTTGAAGGACTCCCCAGCTAGGCGGGCTCAATATACGCAATTAACTGGGAGCACATCCTTTGCACTGAAACATTGCACGGTCAGATGGGTTGAGAATGTAGGTTGCCTAGAAAGAGCTTTGAAAATATTTGACAATCTTAAAGAGTTTGTTTTAAGTACTAATTTAAATCAAACGAAGCCATGTAAAAATGTTACTACAGCAACCCAAGATGTGTTTATGAAGTGTAAATTAGGATTTTTTAAAACAGTTGCCTCCCATTGTGAACCCTTTCTTAGAAAATTTCAGAGTCCAGAACCACTTGCTCCATTTTAGTACTCCAGTCTTCATGATCTCCTCAGGGGTCTACTAAATCGATGTGTAAAACCGGATGTGATGAGGGCTTCAGACACTCCTGCAAAGCTTGTCATGATAGACTTAAATATAAAAAAATATTAGTAGATGTAAGGAAGTTGGATGTTGGTTTCTGCACTGAAAAGTACATCAAAGAAATTATGAAAGCTTTAGAAAGAGAAATTATTGGTTTCAAGTATGACTGCCAGCGATTTCTTATTGCCACCATTCAAAAGATCGTTGAGAAAAGTCCTATAAAATACAAAATTGTAAGAGGCATAACGTGTTTTGATCCCAATCTCATCATCACAAATCCACAACTGGGTCAAAGCAGGATTAAAATAGTTCTTCAAGCACTACATGATTGCAATAGGATTACCGAAAACGTTGCCGAAAGGGCTAAGCTACAATACTCGTCTCTTTGCCTCGACTCGACAGGAGTTTTAGGAGAATATTTTCAAGAGTATATCAGTGACGATACGGTGAATATGAGACTGGATGCGTTCTTTGCGAATATTTTGAACAAGACTAAATATTCTGAGCTCTAGCATATAGTGAAATTGTGCCTCATATTATCACACGGTAATGCAGCTGTGGAAAGTGGGTTTTCCATAAATAAAACTTTGGTTCTGGAAAAGCAACATGAGATTTCTCTCATATCCCAAAGACAAGTGCACGATGCTATTCAATATTTTGGAGGCATACACAATGAGACTATAAATCGAAGAATGCTTCAGTCAGTCGGGGCTACCAGTCCTACTTGGAAGAAAAACGTCAGTTGAATGCTGAAGATTTTAAAAGAAAATCGGAAAAGAGGGCGATTGATGAAGAAATGAAGAAACTAGAAAGTAAAAAGAAGAAGATTAGACTTTGTGCCCAACAAGAAGAGGAAGCTATATCAGATAAATTACGTGAACTAAATAAAAAAAAGAGTATTCTGTAGTCATCATTAGACATCTCTGTTGCAGTAAGCAAGTCTTTAATAAGTTATAACATTTTTAACAGTATGCGGTATTTATTATTACTACGATATTTCTTCCAGATTCCCCACACTTGCTCTATTGGCTAGGAAATACTTGTGTGCACAAGGAAATTCGGTACCTTCAAAAAGAATATTTTCAAAACGTGGCGAACTCATTTCATCTAAACGATCCAGATTAAAGGAGAGCAATGTCCGCTTATGCATGATGTTAAATAAGAATAAAAATGTAAATAAAAATAGTGATCAATTGATTTGTGATCAATGCAATATTCATTGGAAAACATAAATTAAATTACCTTCCTATAAGATAAACTATGGGTGACTAGCGACCTGGAAAAGCAGGGAATTTTACAAAAAGTCAGGGAAATTTACAAAAAATCAGAGAATTTTACAAAATCAGCCAAAAAATACGAAATAAGATCGAAAAATTTGAAAAATATCAATAATATTCTATCAAGATCGAATTTTTTTGCTGATTATGGTCAGGGAAAATAACGTGATCTTCCTGGGAAAGTCAGGGAATTTTACGGAATCGTTTTGCTAGACACCCTGTAAACAAATTATTTGTATTCTGGTTACTGCTATTGTCCCAAAATGATAAAAAGGTTTGAGATCGGTTCGAGCCCGAGCTCGATCGATCTTATGGCGAAGATCGAGCTCGATCCTGAAATATCCAGGATCGCCCACCCCTAGAAGCAACGCATTGGAATGGATAAAATAGGCTCGGATTGATGCGCTCAGATATTCCAGCCTTATCGAACCCGTGAAATTATTTCTATAAAGACGTGGGTGAGTTTGATATCGCTCACACTTTGTTTCCTTAACTCTCTCAAGAGAGTAGTGTCCTAAAGAACCATGAAGATTTCTACAAGTACTCCTCTGCAGAAGTTAAGGTTAGAGTAAGCAAAATTGTTTAGTACCCATATAGGGTAAACAAAAACAATTGAATACTTTGAGGTTCCCCTGGTTTATCAATATGCCTCCTATTGTACAAAGAAATAAAAAGGAAAAAATTAACTACGTCACCAAGAGGAATATTAACTTCGTTCCAGCCATGGTCGAATATTGTACCTCTGCCTGTTTGAACTGATACGTGGTGGTAAAATAATTTTTTTTATAGCGTTTAATGGTTTAAAGTTTTATAAAATAGTTTTGCAATATCTCTTACTGATAATGCCAGATCTTCGTTACTTAAAAATTTTAAACAGGTCGAAGAAAATAATTGTATAACACTTACAAATTATAGGAAAATTAGAAAAAATTTAGCAAACAATTGTGAACAGCGGATTTTTAGCTCGGTTTAAGACCAGAAAAAAGTTTTTTAATTGGCAACAATGTAATATCCCAATATCCCTCTCTCTCCTTGATAGATGATGGCTGATAGCAGGATGTAGATTAGGCTTTTGATGTAAGTTAATATTGGAGTGGAAAAAGTATTCATATTGTTCAATGACACAGCATTTGGAAAAAGCAAATTATTCAGTAAGTGTTTGGAGAAAAGCTTTTATCGGTTTCTGCTTGTTAGCTTTGCAATAGAACGGAATTTGTTAATATTAGGTATTCTAATTTCCTAAGGTTTTTTCTTCTTTTATTGAATTTAACAAGGGCACTGAATAATTCTGAGGATTTTAAATTATTTTGTTCATTAAAATAGTTTCATCGTTTAAATTTTATTTAATGAATTGATTTTCTGTTCTATTCTCGAGGGGTATCTGTTTATCGTTGTTCAGTGTTATTAATTTCAATCTCTATTGTTAAGGAGAAGTTGTTCCTTTTTATTGCTTTAAGCGTTTAATTGTTGAGAGTTTTATTGTTTAGTGAATTTCTTGGATTCAGTTAGCAGTTCACAGTAAATATTTTTTTCATTCATAGAAAATCTTGTTTTCTGTTTGTTTCTAATTTTTACATTTTTCTAGTTTTATTTCATTGTATTTTTTTATATTTGTTCTTAAATATTTTGTAAGAAGTGTACCGACATAGGTCATGTAATATTTAATTTGGAATTTAATATATAGTTGGCAAGGTTATTTGTTGATAAAATTGTTATTAAGAATTTTTTTTCTTGCTGCTTAATTTCTTTTAATTTAACTTATTGTCATCTTCATCCATCGTTATATGTTTCTATGGTGGGAACTTTAAAGTTATATACTAGCTTTTGGGTTACAAGTTATTTGGCAATTCAATAACATGGAGAGTCAACCTCCTACATTCTGAAGTTACTTATTTTGATTGTTCTACTCTTTATTAATGATCTATCTAATATTGCTGGCAATACACAATTCATATTTGCTGATGACACTACATTTAAAGCCTCAGCTGATTCCAAAGAACAACTTGAAAATATAGTAAACTCTTTACTAATTAAATCTATAACTGGTCATTATTAAATCAACTTCCATTAAACCTAAACAAATCATATTACATGATCTTTCATCAACGTAATAAACTGATTGACTATAATAAAATAGAGTCCCTTTGCGTTAATAATAAAATCTTAACTAGAGTCCCTTCCCATAAATATTTAGGAATTTATTTTACCCCTGATTTATCATGGAGCCTTCATATAAAACATTTAGCTACTAAACTATCCCATTCTTTAGGCATTATTTATAGTCAATCATTTCCACATAATATTTTACTAAATTTATATTTCACCTTCATTCATACAAAGTTATGCTTTGGAATGTTTATGGGGATCGACAACTCAGAAAAATAAAAATCTTATAATTAAACTTCAAAAAAGTTTTTAACGAATTTCGTTAAATAGGCCCGCTATCTCTTTCGTCAGTTCAGAATTTAAAAACTTCAACTTATTAAAATTTGATCTTTATTTTATTCAACTAACTCAATTTATATGTAAAGTCACGCATAACATATATAATATTAGAAATCCCCCTATGATAACCAGTCCATATCATCACTATCTCACAAGAGAGAAAAAAATAATAATCCTATTTTATAGAATGAATTACTTAAGGAGGTCAATTTCGATTTCCGGCGCTATCTGTTGGTCAAAATTAACTGTGGAACTTCACGAGGCACCTTCTCTTCAATCTTTTAAACGTCATCCCCTTAGAAGCATTCGCTCGGGCCAATTACATCTAACTTCTCTTTACTCTTAAATGCAACCGATTTACACAGTCCTTTGTTTATCTTGCTATTTTTTATTATAATTACAATTAATATTATTATTATTGGAAATGTTTTTAGTTATAAACAAATTATTATTATTGTTGTTGCCGTTTAATGCCTACAAATTTATATAATTTTAGATTGATTTATATAAATTTTTTTAAATGGACAGCCCCCCCCCCCTGGTCTTTTGGGCGCCTTTTCATTCTTTTGATACAAAAATTACTCAATTTATCTTATTTGAATTTTTTTATATTGTTGTATTATGATTATTACCAGTTTATTGTTCTGTTATTATTTATAATAATAATTGCAATTGTAAATAAATAAATAAATAAAAAAAAAAATGGAGACTGGTCTTGAGCTGTAGAAATTTCACACGCGAATAAAAGAGAGGAGGCAACATTTTTTCATAAACGAAATTCAAATCAGCATATCATACATGTACATTTCAACCATTAAATTTTCATCTTTCAATAAGCGCCCGTATCCAAAAATAAAGATTAAAAATAAAAACAAAATCATGGCATTTGCTAATACAATAGAATAATTTAGCCTTGTTCTTTAGGTTTAATAGACTTTTAGTTCTTTAAGGCATCTGGTTGGTACTTATATATCTCAAAAGACTAAAACTGTATGATTCTAGTCTGTATTTTTCTTTATATTTTTTCACAGCTGCATGTCCACTGGGCAGGAGGTAGTGGTTAAAACCAGATTTTTCAGGACTTTTCAGAAGTGTTCATTAATCCTGGTTATCGTTTTTATTCTTTTGCTTTGTGCCAGATAAGTTGCACCATAAGTTGCTTTCGCTGCTTTTGTAGACCATCTTGAGGTCGGAAGTTTTTGCTAATTTTCACCGATCCTTATAAAAGCAGCCTATATGTTAAAAGCCATGGATATGAATTTTCTTTTTTTTCCAAGGGTCTTGACTTTCTCAACTTATATTTTACATTTCTGCTTTTGAAGACTTTAAGAACCCATTGTCTTCCGATGATATTTTCTTTTTTCTGTCATCGGTATATTTAAGGCTGTATTTACTATGTGGTAATTGGCAGTCGTTTTATGGTGTTAGTGCAACATTTCTTCCATTATTCTGTGTTAATAACACATCGGAAAATAGAATTTATTGTTCATGGTCTGAAAGTTGGGTTGATTGGTTGGTTGAATTTATGGATGCGTCAACTACGAATTCATTTGCACCCTAATACGACCAAAAAAAACAAAATAAAAAACAATCATTCATAAAATACTGCCAAAAGATTAGCATTCCAATAGTACTTATAGTTAATTAGATGATGCACATATATATTAAG
>JAHWFO010017856.1:23969-44525 GCA_023313115.1 Rhysida immarginata | reverse complement strand
AAAACTGAGCAAGTGGTAAGTAATCCAGTGATTATCGAAGTCCTTACGCGGCCATCGACGATGCAAGCATATTTACTGAGGAATCTGCGATTGGTAGACCACACAAAGGGATGAAAGCCCAAATTTTGCTTGAAAACTGAATGCTAATTGTATCAACAGATTACCAAGTAATGAGTAAACCACGCAGGTTGTTGGAATTGCAGAGCAAACAGGCACAATCCATCATGTGCAACCACAACCACCCAAGTACAGAGTGTCTTCGTCGAAGTTATTGTTGCCATATATTTTCACATCAACATCGGAAAATAGAGTAGGAAATGGGCATCTATCTATATATATAAAGAAGGATGTTTGTGGGTTTGTGGGTTTGATTGTTTTTTATACAAATCTACAGTTTTCTTCCGATCTTGATGAATTTTTGCATACTTGACTATCAAAGCATGAAGAAGGTCATTCTCTACCTCAGATTTCGAAAAAATAATGATTATCGAAAATAAATCGATATTCATTATGATGGCAAGGCATATTAATGAGAAATATCTCATAACCAACATTGAATGGCAAGGTTTGTCCAACAATGTTATCAACACGCAATTCGCAAACACTCCGTGTCTCCCTTGAGCTCCCTATCAAACGTCCAGACGACTGGAAAAAATTTATGTGTCTGGAAAGGAAAGAGAAAGAACGAGTATTGGTCAGAGAAACTCTGCAACTAAAACAGAAAAAGCTATTCGGGCATTTGCAATATCTGAACAACGGGAATTTCGAATAGAGCAAGAGGGTATAAGAGCTTCTACGTCAACAGCAAGAAAATTTGAGTCTAATTCTCTGGTGATCCTCCGCAGTGTTGAGGCTGTCAAGAGAGTTTAGATAAAATCCCAGTATATCACATAGAATTCCTGTTTTTCGTATTTTTCTTAGGATGGATAGCCCCTTTGCTCTGTATTGTATTGCTTGCGTTATTATTTAACCAATTTGGAGTTATAATTTAATTTTTTGAGATTGTTCTGTAATAACAAGTGTAATTATCCCGGGCAACGACGGGTACCTCTGCTAGTCTTCTATCTATCTATATACACTGAGTGAGCATATTATTACGACCACCCTGTCAGTATCTCGTTGGGCCACCTTTTGCCTTTAATACTGCGGTGATTCTTCGTGGCATTAATTTCGCGAGATGGTGGAAGGTAGTGGGAGGAATCTAACACCATGCCTGATGGATAGCACTGTCTAGTTGTGGTAGATTGGACGGTGGCGGATCCAGCCGTCTGATAGTTCGTTCGACTTCGCCCCACAAATGCTCAATGGGAGTGAGATCTGGGGATTGTGGGGGCCATCGAAGTAAGGTAAAGTCCTCCTCATGTTCCTGGAACCACTCCTGCACAATACGAGGTCTGTGGCATGGCGCATTGTCTTGCTGGAAATAGCCATCTCCATTGGGGTACGCCGTCAACATGACAGGCTGTGCCACCCAGACGTTGTTCAACACGTATTAACGGACCCAACGCATGCCAGGAAAAAATTCCCCAGACCATAACACTGCCCGCACGGGCCTGAAGACTTGTACTCATGCATGCGGGGTCCATGCTTTCATGCTGTCTCCGCCAGATTCTCACGCGGCCGTCTGCATGATATAACTGGAATCGTGACTCGTCAGACCACATGACTTGTTTCCACTGCTCGATAGTCCAGTCCTTGTGCTCCTGAGCGAATTGGAGTATTCCCGCTTGTTGGCTGCAAACAGCAAAGGTGTGCGGACAGATCTTCAGCTTCCGTATCCCATGCGATGCAGTGTGCGGCGGACAGTGCATTCAGACACCGTATTGGAGGACCCCTGATTAAGGTCAGCAGTGATTTGATGCACAGTTGCCCTTCTGTTATCCTTTACCAGTCGTGACAGTCTCTGTTATGTCCGATCATCAACCATCCGCGGGCGGCCACAACGCGAACGTTCAGATCCCGTCTTCCGGCTAACCGTCCAGTCTTTAAATACTTTAACAACGACTGCTCTCGAGCACCCCACGAATGCTGCTGTTTCGCTGATACTCGCTCCATAGCTCCGAGCACCTACAATCATCACACGTTCGAAGGCTATTAAATCGCGTCGTTTACCCATAGTTGGAGAATGGAACACGTCTACTGTTGTCGACGACACTCACCTTTCTTTTTTATATTGGTCCGGCCCGCTAGCAACATTGTGGCGACGTCCGTGCACGCATTTTGCATAAACATAGCAGGTGGTCATAATAATATGCTCACTCAGTGTATAAAGAAGGATGTTTGTTTGTGAGTTTGTTTCTTATACAAATCTACAGTTTTATTCCGATCTTGATGAAATTTTGCATACTTGACCTTCAAAGCATGAGGAAGGTCACTGTCTACCTCAGATTTCGAAAAAATAATAATTATTGATAAAAAAAATCGATATTCATGGTTATGGCAAGGCATATTAATAAGAAATATCTCATGACCAACAATGCAAGGCAACGTTTGTGCAACAATGTTGATCAACAATGGTATCAACACGCAATTCACGAATACTCTGCACGGACCAATAATATACAGGATGAATACAAAAGTCTGGAACCCCCCTTTTATTTTTTGAACCGAAGCAGATATGTCAATTTTGATGAATCCAATGAATAGAAAGTTGTGGGTGGCCTATCCCATGGTGCACTTTTCATCATCCCAATTATGCAAATTAGGACACATTCAAAATTTATCTCAAAAACCGTAAGGGATAGAGAAAAAAACCCAATTGCAAACTTGTTAAGCATAAAAAACAAACAAAACAAAAAAAAATCATCCAAATCGGACCAACCAATCACCCACAATCACGTGGTGAACTGTTTGTAGCTTACAAACAGTCACACTGCACAAGGAAAACTGAATGTCGATATTTCCACCATGTAAAGCATGCAAATCAAAAAATTAACATAAATTACCATACTCACATTCACTTTCATCCGGAAAAGCAAATAAAAGACATGTTTCAGCACACGGAAGACAGAAATATTCCAGGATGGCAAGCTAGACTGTTCCGGAAATGGTCAACATGATCTTCTGCTTCGAAGAGGGAAGGAGAAACCTACATGCTGCAGTAACCTACATGCTAACCTAACGAACGCCATCCATCTCGTCAAACAATGCGTCACATTATTCAAAGATTCGAGGATACAGGGAATGTTAATGCAAAACGAGGACGACCAAGGGCACAAGGCGACAAGGATACAACAACACTAGTTCTGGCTGCAGTTGCTGCAAATTCCCACACAAGCAGCAAAGCAATTGCTGCGGATGTTGGGTGCCATCAGAGAACTGTTCTCAACATTCTACACGCACATCATTTTCACCCATACCATATTCATTATCACCAGGAGTTACTGCCATTGGATGATGTTGCTAGGGCCTGGTTACTTACCTGCCTGGGTGACAATCCAAACTTCATTCATGAGGTGTTGTGAACAGATGAACCCAGTTCACCAGGGATGGAGTTATCAACAGGCACAACCATCATCATTGGGCAGACGAAAACCCACGATGTCTGCGAGAAGCAACTCATCAAGTGAACTGGAGAATCAATGTCTGGTGTGGATTGTACAATGACACTGTGGTTGGACCGTATTTTTACGATTCATGTACTGACTGCAGAACGCTATCGGGCTGAAATTCTCAACGTGATAGTCACAGAGTTCATTGACAATTTGCCATTGGCCTCGTATCAGCGCACGTGGTTTCAGTATGATGGAGCTCCTCCACATTACGGGTTGGTCGTTCACGAGCGTCTAATTGAGATGTTTGGACAACAATGGATTGGCCGAGGAGGCCAGTTCGTTGGCCATCCTGCTCCCCTGATTTTACACCACTTGACTTTTTCTTGTGGGGATACCTGAAGGACAAGGTTTATGCTACGCAGCCCGCCTCACTGGAGGATCTGGTTCAACGAATCCAGGAAGCGTGCCGGGGAGTGACACCAGCCATGCTTGCCGATGTTTTGGCGTCAGTTAGGTTCCGTGCCCAATTGTGTTATGGTGCCCACGGTCGTCACATCGAGCATTTTGTTGATTAACTTTTTTTTAAACTGTTTGAAGTAACTTGTTTGTGCAGTGTGACTGCTTATTAGCTACAAACAGTTCACCACGTGATTGTGGGTGATTGGTTCGTCCGATTTGGATGATTTTTTTTTGTTTTGTTTGTTTTTTTATGCTGAACAAGTTTGCAATTGGGTTTTTTTCTCTATCCCTTACGGTGTTTGAGATAAATTTTGATTGTGTCCTAATTTGCATATTTGGGATGATGAAAAGTGTACTATGGGATAGGTCACCCACAACTTCCTATTCATTGGATTCATCAAAATTGACATATCTGCTTCGGTTCGAAAAATAAAAGGGGGGGTTCAGACTTTTGTATTGACCCTGTATATCTCATGACCAACAATGCATGGCATAGTTTGTGCAATATAGATAAGTTTCATCTTGTAACAATGCATATTCAGGCTTTTCTTAGAATTGAGAGTTCTTAGTACTTAAGAATTTCTTGAAAAAGCGTTATAAATGATCAGTTACAGGAGATAATGGAGAGTTAGCAGACTATTGAGAAAGAGTGGAAAGACGACAAAGGAAGCACTTCTTTAGTTCTGTGCTGTATTGAGCAAATGGTAAGCATGTAAGAATTAGCGACTGCTAGATTACACAAAATGATGAATGGCCAGGTTTTGCTTCAAGACATCGAGAGAAGAGTGGGAATTGCAACAGCATCAAGTGTACAACTAAAGTAAGATTTTGTGATTAAGAAATTATTTAGACTAGCAGTGGCACACTTGGAGAGGTCCATCCACTGTGAGCCTTTAAAGAAAATGTTTTCGAATTTTCATTAAGAATTTTTACTGTATTAATTCTAAGCGTTCCTATGTGTTTAGTTTTAAGATATTTTAAAATTTAATAAAAAAACAAAGAGTCAAAGCCACGCCGGGGATAGCAGATCCAAACATTTCATATTATGTGTGAATGTGAATATTTTGGAAAACTGAGATGGTGATAATGAAATGATTGAACATTCGTTTCCAAGAAATATGAATAATGAGTATAAAATGATGATGCAGTGACAAGACATAATAAAGGCAGCGTCTATTGAGGAGGCAAAGGAGTCACACGTGTCGCCCTTGAACAAGCGGAGTTTCGAATAGAGCAGAAGGGTATACGAGCTTCTACGTCAAGGGCAAGAAGAAGAACATATCCAGTGATGTTCTCTTATGGTGAAGATTGACATTGTCTTAATCTGAAGCAAGTCAACAAGAGGTTAAATGAAACTCCTGGTATGTCACTTAGAATTCCTGTTTTTCGGATTTTTTGTAGAATGGATAGTCCCTGCGCACTGCGTTGTACTGATTGAGTTATTATTTAACCAATTTGGAGTTATAATTTAACTTTTTGAGACTGTTCTGTTTACCTACAAGTGTAATTATCCCGGGCAACGCCGGGTCCTCTGCTAGTCTTCTATATATATAAAGAAGGATATTTGTGGGTGGGTTTGTATTTTCTACAAATCTACAGTTTTATTCCGATCTTGATGAAATTTTGCATACCTGACCTTCAAAGCATGAGGAAGATCACTGTTTGCCTCAGATTTCGAAAAATAATAATTATTGATAAAAAATCGATATTCTTAGTTATGGCAAGGCATATTAATGAGAAATATTTCATGACCAGCAATGCAAGGCAAAGTTTGTGCAAAATTGATAAGTTTCAATTCGTAACAATGCATAGAATTCCTGTTATTCAGGCTTTTCTTAGAACAGAGAGTTCTTAGTACTTAACAATTTCTTATAAATCTTTAAAAATAATCAGCAACTGGAGATAATGGAGATTTAACAGACTATTGAGAAAGAGTGGAAAGACGACAGAGGAAGCTTTTCTTTAGCGCCGTGCTGTATTGAGCAAATGGTAAGCAAGTAAATAGAAGAATCGACGACCGCTAGACTACACAAAGTGATGAATGGCCATGTTTTGCTTCAAGACATCGAGAGAAGACTGGGAATTGAAAAAGCATTAAATGTACATCTAAAGAAGATTACGTGAGTAAGAAAGAATTTAGACTAGCAGTCGCATCCTTGGAAAGGTCCTTCCATTGTGATCCTTTAAAAACATTTTTTCGAATTTTCATTAAGAACTTTTACTGTATTAATTCTAAGCGTTTGCACGCGTTTAATTTTAAGATATTCTAAAATTTAATCAAAAAAAAGCAAAAAAAACAAAAAAAAAACGTCCGAGCCACGCCGGGGGTATCACCTAGCTTATTTGGTAGCACATCAGATCCAAACATTTCATAAAAATACATTTTGACTATATTCTGTGGGAATGTGTATATTTTGGAAACTGAAATGCTGATAATGCGAAGATTGAACGTTCGTTTCCAGGAATTATTAATAATGAGCAGTAAATGACGATATAGTGACAGAACATTAATTAGGCAGCGTCTATTGATCAGGCAAAGGAGTCACGCGTGTCTCCCTTGAGTTTCTTATCAAACGTCCAGTCGACTGTCAGATATTTATGTGTCTGGACAGGAAAGAGAAAGAACAAATATTGGTCAGAGAAACTCTGCAACTAAAACAGATAAAGCAAAAGGCATTTGAAACATCTCAACAATGGGAGTTTCGAATAGAGCAAGAGGGATACTCTGAAGTGGTGAGGCAAGTCAAGAAAATTTTAGATAAAGTTCCGGTATATCACCTAGAATTTTACCTAGTCAAACTCTGCCCAACGAAAGTTTGTGTGGGCTTAAGCAGTTAAACTTCCTATTTCGATTGTTAGACATTGTTGATTCTACTTTGGCAACAATGTCTAACAGTTGAAATAGTATTACGGTTATTTCTAAGCCGAGTAATTTATTAACTAGGAGGAAAGAATAACTGAAACTAATTTCCTTTAAAAAAGAAATTTATTTGTCACTCTTGTATTGCACAGGAAGAAAATAACGGCTCAACATGAGCACCAAAGAATCTCGTAATTTTTTTAATATAACATCTTGCAGTGGAAAGTAAACAAATAGGTAGGTCTCCAAGACAGTTAATGTTAAAAACTTATCAACATCAGTTCTGGATATTTAAGAATTTATATGTTTGTGTTTTCTAGGTCCTCCGACGTCTTCGGGATCACAGGGTCCTCTCGATAACTTGCAGACAAATGACGAAAATTCCGGTAACCGACGATGACGCATACCACCGCGCCATCGCACCAGTCGTGGGTTCAGACATTGACGAAAGAATCCTCAGGAGAAAAATGAAATTGTAAATTATGAATAACTGGTAATATAAAGTTCCTTAAAGATTATTCTTCTTAATTAACTCCTAGGATAAGATAATTGTAAAAGATAAATTCCCACGCTGAATGTAATTAATGAATAAAATAAAGTATTGAAGTAAAGTTGATATTCCAAAATTAATCCAATTATTAAGTACCGAAAGGTGCTTTATGCTATCAGTGTGGGGAAACGTGTCTGTCTGTCTGTAACTAACTCCTCCGAGGCTATGAAAGATCTCCAAAATCTGTTTTCGTCAGTCGATGAATATAGTTCATGGCACGAAGCAGTCACAAATATTATCTAAATCGGTTCATTGGCTCGTGGACAAATGGTACCTCTATTTTCCCGCCAAGCAATTTTCAATGGAGAGATATATAAAGTAATATATCAAACAAATCGTAATGAAGAGATAGAAGCGGATATAAATTACTATTTTCGCCAGTTGATAAATATGGTTCAAGAAATGAACCATTTTGAAAATGGTTGTAATCGAAACAATGACACCGTGCAGGGCTGCGCCCTTCCGTGAGAGTATTGCGCCCTGCCACGACAGTAGTGCGCTCGTTCCAAAAACCATTACTTTAGCTAAATTATTTACCCATTTAAGCAGATATTTAATTACAATGGTTAAATAGTTTTCAAACATATTTTTCTAGATATATAGATGTGAGCATTATTGAACATCTTTCACTTTTGGATTTGGCTGATCTTGAAAATATCAGATGTCGGATATACAAGCAATAGCAAAACATTTTACAGAAGATGAAGAACGGCTCCTAAACGAGTGGCAAGTTTTCTAACCTTAATACAAAACTCAAAAATGGAAGACAGGTCGTTAAAAGCGATCGTCAGATCTATTTTATGGATCTAAACATGTGAATAATAAATCTGTTTCCTAGGTTAGCAAAAATATATGCTACTGTTACTGTCATTCCATTAAGTACTGCGGGAGTGGAAAGAGTTTTCTCTCAAATTAAATTAATAAAAACAGCCAACAGAAATATACTGAAAGAGGAAACACTCAAACATATTTTATGTATTAAATTAAACTGATATAGATTTATCTAATGAAATTTTACCATTTGCAGTAAAAGAATGGTTTAAAATTAAACATAGAAAAATAGTCTCTTAGGAGAATTGCATTCTATTTTGTAATTATAATTTCCTAATGCAATGGGAATATATATATATTGTAACGTGCTAGTAAAGGCGAACTGCGTTTACCCGCACGTACAGCCAGAACCAACAAAGAAAAACGTCAATCAAAACCCTCCCTTAAATAAGAAAAATCAGGTACAGGTAAACAAAGGTTAACCCCGGAAACAAACCCAACAGCACTTACTTGAAGAAACAATAAAGGATTCAACAAGTAAGGTGAAACGCGCAGAAGCAATAACAAAACCCACTACTACGTTTAAACAAAACCCAATAAAAACCCGTTTTACAAACACCCAAATATATTTTAAGATCTGAAAGAAGAGATATAAAATGAGAATTGATGAAAAAAAAATCCAAATAAATATTTTCCTTTATTACATCAAGAAATTAAAAGAACAATTGAGTAAAAAAGATTGACTATGCTGATAGTACAAGAGATGAGAAAGGTAACAAAAAGTCTTGCAATAGTAAAAAGCGGCAACTACGGGCAGTCCAACGTCAACCCGAAAATAAGCAGAGCTAAGGCAAGGAGCGTACCGACGAAAAACCTGGAGACCGACGACACAATCAGTCGATGAACAAATAAGGAGACAACAGGAAACAATCGACGACGAACGTGGAAGGCGAAGCTCAAGCAGCAGTGGGAGAAACCTGCAGTACTTCAAAAGTCAAACATGAAAAGATTGAAAAGAGTCGCCTAAGCTGGTACCAAGCAAGACTTATAACATAGTCAAAACAAAAAAATATAAACTGGAAATAAAAAAAAAAATTTAAAAGGTCGGAAAAAAGTAATAAATGAAGAAAAATTAATAATCAAATTTCTTATACGGAAACATCAAAAAAAAAATTAAAACTTAAGGAATTGACAAGAAATAAGCCCTGGACCTCCTCCAAACAGTACCTAAAGACAGTACACCTATACCTCGTTATACGTACTGATTGGTTCCAAAAACTTGGTACGTAAATCGAATATCCGTATAACGAATACGTACTTTTCAGGGTCAGTAGAAAAGTCGAGGCAATGGAAAAACGTGAGACGTTTTATTATGTAGCTCTCATCAGAGGTCACTACTGTACTTTTTAAAAATAAATTTCCGTGATAATGCTTTGACAATGCACATCAATGATTTTCGTGATAACGCTTTGACAATGCACATCAATGATTTTGATACAAAATATACACAAAGTAAATTGAATCTGTTTCAGTGTTTTTTTTATGCGAAATAATACAGCAAAGTTAGTATTTATTTTTTATAGTCTTTAGTTTATTATTTTTATTTCTTCATAAACATAATAATACACATGAAACAAAAATCGAAAATATATAGCCTAAATTAATTTATTAGACTGGAAATAATGACGACGTACTTGACGAGGTCATAGTGCTGGCGCTGATGATCAGTGTATTTCCACTCTACTCTTTATTTAATCTCGTGTGACGAAGTATTGGGTACGTAAAACGAATTCGTGCCATAATTTGAAAAGTACGTAAATCGAAAAGTACGTACAACGAGCGTACGTATAACGAGGTATGGGTGTATACAAAATTATAATCTAAAACAAAGAACGACGGATCTATAACATATAACGAACGAGTACGTAAAAACAGAGAGAAAGAGACGGACAACGAGAAGGCTTATGAATAACGAAAGGTCATAGGAGAGGGGAGTACGTAGACAACCACGTGAGCAAGGTCCTGGAAAAAAAAAACAAAAATAATATAATAAAGTAAAATTCAAAAAACAAAATAAAACAGTAGTCGCAATCTAACGAGAGACTCTCTCGCAAAACAGGGCATATTCACAGTCATAGTAAAAGGATAAAATCGAACTGTTCGCAACAGGCGGCAAACCTGAGTGTAAAACCTATCACGCGAAGACATCCAGGCGAGTAAATGTCCAACGCCGATAAAATCCGTCAGCCGTAGTTCCCGAACGAAAACCGCACCAATTGCACTTCACCCAACGAGGGAATCTGCCGGCTCCATTGGGGAAAAACAGCAACAGCCCGGAGGCCAATGTCCGAGGGACTAACCATCTTGACGGGAAGAACGGAAACTATTGGACCGACAAGCCAGGCTCGAACCACCGCAGCCCGATGAAATGAAAATAGAAGAGACTCCGCTTTAAAACATGGCATAGGTAGGGGACTTGCTACCGTACTGTAGCAACAGCCGACGGAAGACGATCACTAACTTCATCCTTCGAGTTCCAGGCTAGACTGCCTGACTAACCCTGATAATCTGAGCAAATTCATCCTAACCAATTCGAAAGCAAAAAATATTTAAACATCGAGCGGTCACGCGACAAGAAACACGCGCTCTCGGAAAAACCCCAGCGAGACGCTCTAAAAAGACAAGCTACTGTATACTGCGAAACGGACTAAACAATAGCACACGCAAAAACAAAGCGAACCGAAAGCGCGCACGAATCCAACAATAATATTGGAAAAAAGAAAAGCGTAAACACGTCTCAGTAGGAAAGATATTTAGTAACAATAAAAATTATTTTTTTTTTTTGCTTTCGGAAAAATCCAAGAAAAATTCAATTATATATTCCTTTTTTTTTTTTTTTTTTTTTTATTTATTTATTTATTAACCAAGTAACCAAAGCAGATAAACCGTAAATCCCTACCTATCTTTTATCAAACAAAGGAACCCAGATCATAATCGTAAATATGACTTAAAGAGGTTCTATAAGAGTTTTTAAACTCATATCACGATCGGGAGAATCAAAAGATAAAGTCAATAAGACACGTTATTAAATACTGGAAAAAATTCGATCGGTGAATGAACATGAAGCGTCTAAAAAAAACCTGCCTCTTCGGAGAACCAGCTAAAAACAGGACACTTAAAATAATTATCTCACCGGGGAACTAAACATCAACCAAACCATCAAGCGCAAAAATAATTCTGTGATAAATAAAAGAATGATAAGAAAATAGCGCTAGTAACATCTCAATCCGTGAAGATCGGTAATCGCGACTATTAAATAAATAAATTATTTAAGAGAGAAAAAAATTTTAGCGCGTGGAAAAGTCAAATAAAATAAGTAACGCCCGAATGAGACACCGAAAAAAACCCCTCAAACAACGCGAACAGAGCGCGTCACGTGAACCCTTTAATATATAAAAAAAAAATGAGGAGGGGGAACACAGTAACCTCCGTAATAATGAACTAATAAGTGTCCAAGAAAAACATAGCTGATGTCCGGGACAACCAACGAACACACCAGTCGTACAAAAACCCTTCGCGTTATAAGACCAGGAATATCAGTAGTACTGGAATACTGGAAACGCACAATGAAGGAGAGGGAAACTTAACGTGAGCTTGATTTTAGTGATCAAAATAAAACACAGCATTTAATAATGCCACAAAACAAGGACGAATTAAACGGGTCACAAAAAAAAATCCTTAATAAACCCATTAATGTCTAAACCAAAAAAAACGGTACGTAACAATATATATACAATTTCATTCCACTTTGGGCCTTGCCCCTGTGTCTCGCCTCCCTTCCCCATGAAATGCATTGACACTGCATGATGCCCTCTTGCTGCAATTGTCACCCTGCCCTCTGTCAACTCTAGTTGGGGCATTGACACGTGCCCTTATGACACTCTCAAAAATTTTCAATGATAAGATATGGCATGTAATATATCAAACAACTTGGAATGATTTTTCATGAATGAATACAATGTAAAATTAATGATAGTCGAAATTTGTTCCAAGGAACCTGCATTAGTGGAACCATTGTGGTTTATTGGAACTGGTTCAATCCATATGAAATCAACCAATAAAAAAATAATTTGTTGTTGACATATTTTATTTTATTTTTACGCATGCATTTTCTGTTTATGTAGGTATCTGGGAAAATAAAATGATTTTTTTAAAAAAATTACCACTACCACTATGGATTCTAGGAACCATTTTGTTTATAGGGAGCAGCGGTTTTTGGCGTTTTTAGAGGTTAGCGATAAGTTAAATAACTTTTTATTTATTAAGATATCAACTTGAAATAAAAATCATCTTATTCTAAAGAAAACCATCTACAAATCATGTTATGGCCAAAAATGTGTTAAAGTTTAAGGAAATAACCTAAAACTTAACTAAAAAAAGTGTTTTGATTAGAATAAATTGAAGAATTTAGGGAATTGTTTCCAAAGAAGGGATTAAAGCACAACTTTAATATTTTTCCACTTAAAGATATAACAGAGGGCAAAAACTAAAAAAAATTTCAAAACTTTTAAATGCCTCCTTTGGGTTTTACGGCCCTTCAAATATCGCCGATTTTCACACAGGTATATCTCAAATAGGACTGAATCAAAAAATCTGAAATTTTCACGCAATACCCTTAGAATAACTGGTAATCAACACTTAAAATTTCATCATCATTGTGTTTTAATCAGAAGATCTGTGTATATGACGGTGTATATGACTGTCTCATTATTAGAGGCTGCTAGCCTATTTATTTTGTACCCTGAAGAAGGCGGGAATAAGGCCGAAACTAGTTGTTTATTTTTATTAAAACTAAAATGTTGTTCTGTAAGGCCTCTTTTAATTTTGTTATTAGAAACAGTACAGAGAACAACATCCTCACAGATTTCTCTGTTTTCAAATCTATCTTTCTCCCCATTCACATCTCAGGTAATGACTGAAAGAGTACGGTCGCGTGTGCTAGCGGCAGAAATAAAAATCCTGAAAGGCGTGGTAGGTATTACCTTACTACATAGACTGCACAGCAGCACAATAAATGTTTAGGCGTTGAGCCGTTACTTCACCGCACTGAGAGTTCTCTGTTGCTTTGGTATGGCCACGTGATGCTACAAACAGGTGATAGTAGGCAGTTGTTTTTTTCCATGCTGATGGTTATGTAAGATACCCAAGGGCCGGCCTAGAAACAAGTTGCTAGACAATATGGAACATCTGAGTTCGTGTCGCTTGGGGACACGCGCCTGATAGCGGAAGATCACGAGCGCTGGAGATCCTCCCTACGACTCCTGTCCCCGCGAACCTATGCGATAAGCAGTTTTGAAAAGTAAGTAAGAACATATTCTTCAGCTATTTTGACAATATCGCTTTCATATTGACAGCAATTTTTTTATTATTGGCAGTCGGGTCAATTACCGATCCTGTCACAGACGATATTTCTTAATTAAAATCGAATTTTCATACGACGGGCTTTAATACTAGTTTTTTATATAAAGTTGAAATCGTAATATTTTTCTACAAACACAAAAACGCCACTAGATGGCGATAGTGGCACTGCAGGAAAAAGAAATCCATCTAAAGTTTTTCTTTCCCCGCGCGAAGTATAGGCATCATTTTCGTCTTTTCTGTCGTAGTAAGGTTTATGTCTTGTGTCAGCTACTGTATAATTATAATTATCTATTGAATAGTGGTAAGTATGTTGAGGAAGATGTCGTGGAGGAGTTTTTAATTCCTTACTTAGAGTAGTTCATGGGTATGAAAATCGAAGTGTTTATGAGACGAATTAGGCTAGAGATGTCTGCCTGTTGACCCGAATTCTAATGTTCTTCAGGTTTTATTTATGGATAGTCCAGGGGGTGGGCATTGTGAATGCCTCTAATTCAAAGCATTTGGTGTTCAATTCTTAACCGTATACAAATCACCAAAATGCCGTCGAATGCATTAAGAATGCTATCAGTGGACACGAAAAGATTGTTATAGCAGGAGACTTCAATATTAATTTTAAGAACAAATCAAAAAAATGAAATATCAGAATACCTTCTATCACTCTGTCTTAGTCCACGTATTCAAGAATATACGACAAGACAGAATTCAGCAATAGACAATATATTCAGCAGTTTCCCTCTACAATCCGGTACCATACATACTTTTTTTAGTTACCACAAACCTATTTGGGTCAGCTTTAAAAAAAGCATGGTAGACAACATATTCATCGTACGGAACCCTCTCCATTCGAGTTCGACTCGCACTTGTCCATTTATTTTAAAAAATTGTGTCTTTCAATGTAGCCTTGTTTGCCACCAACCACTACCTCATACATCATTGTAGGTTTTATGTGATTTTTAAGCTAAAATTGTGGTTTAAAATTACAATTTGTACATTTTAAATGCTGTCGAGGTTTATACATGGTTCTCTTTACTAATATAGGACTGAAATGACCTGCTGTTTCATTAAAAAAAAAGTTTCAATTCGACCTTTTTTTCAGCATTCTCTCACATACACTCTTACACACACACACACATACACACACACACCCACTCACACACGCATGCAGGCAGACATTAAAACCCCCCAATATACGTGTTACGTCAATTTGCCCTCGTCCCTAAGGGAAATTCCACGACGATCAGAATGTTGCACGTCCGTTGTTCCCTGCTGGTCCGAATAGGAAACCTGTTGTTCCCTGCTGGTCCGAATAGGAAACCCGTGGTTCCCTGCTGGGGCGCCCTGATCCGGAAAGGTTATAAGCAACCTAGACGCGCTGTACGACGCTAGTCAAGTAGCTGGATGCACCTATAAGATCTGAAAAATTGTCATTCCTCTTTACCCGATGAAATTTAAAATTGATATCGAGCGCCCAGTGATTTGGAGCGACCACGAAATGCATGAAACGACGATCGTGCCCCGGGCGTGGCGAATTAGCTGATTTTGTGTCCCTTTGGAAGCAATCCATCGCAATGTGGATAATATATGTGACTGTTTCGAGAGGACTTTTGTTATGCCAAGACAATAATAACTAAGCGCATTGTTGTAGGCGCAGCTTAGTTAGACAATGTTGAAGGAAAAGCCGGATACCAGGAACTGAAGATGATAACAATAGTTGAGGCCGAGCAAAAACGCTGAAGTTCGGGAGAGAATGAGCGAATTTGGCGGATAGGATTTTTTTTTGGACGACGAGATAGAAAAGGGAAGAAAACATGATGACGGAAAGGAACGAACGCGGACATGAAAGTTGTTGGTTATGCAGTCGATGGCGGCTAGTAAACTAATCGGAATCTCCCGAATTAAACATCGTTAAGAGATGGATTGACGTTCAACGATATTTCCGTGATCTACAATTAAAATCCGGCCATTTGATATTTATATTGCAAATGCCTTGTTGAAACGAATAGAGCTGGCCCAGGCAGTTCCAAATTTTCAGTTCAGTGTCATGGGCTGGAGTGATGCTAAAAAATAAGTATGATTCAGTTAATGTAACATTATTGAGAATTCTTAAGGGAAATTGCTTGCACGATTCGTTGTATTTTCGTTAGTTTTATTAACGATGATTGCCAAACGGAGCCAAGAAAGATTTTGTTCGGGACCATGGAGTGAAAAGGACTACTAAACGTTTCGGCAATTATACTATGCAGTTTGGAACAGCAATAAACCACTCGATTCCCTGCATGAGGATCTCTCCATTGCGAACGTGGAACGGGTACGAACGCTGGGCGAAAATTATTGTCATTAATAATCGACTGAGAGTAATTACTATTCTCACTTGCCTTTAGAGAAATTCCATTTCCTCGAAAATTTACTCCTTCCCAGCTGCTTGCGCTGCCATGGTTTCCTGCCGAAAAATTGACGAGAATCGAACTCTTTCTAAAAATTCTCCGTCTCCGTATCTCTTTAGGGTTTTAGCATCATCTAAAACTAGATTAACGACGGTACAGATGTATGTAACATGTATGTGACACGCCATAACTTTTGAAATAATTGACCTAGAGGCTTGAAAGTTTCTACACACGTAGGCCCTATACAGAGACGGAGCGAAAAATATAGCGAATCCTCTAGGGTGGATCAAACCATGTGTTTTTGTGGTTTCCCCTTCCTTTCATGACTTCCTTTCATGTCTATGGAGTTTTGATTGCGTTTGAGCAATTTGTGACGTCAGAGTTTGACTATTTGACATCAGAATTTAAAGCATTCTATTTGAAGTATAGCGAATCCTCCCGCTACTGCTCGTAACATTTTGATGCCATAACTTTTGAAAGGATTGACCTAGAGGCTTGAAATTTTGTATACACGTAGGCCCTATGCAGAGGACGGTGAGAAAAATATAGCGAATCCTCTAGGGTAGCCCGGGGCCCCTCAGGAGCCACTTGCATGAATTTCATGGTTCCTTTTTGATTTTTTGAACAAAGACGGCAAAAATCCTGAAATTTCGTAAATTTGTAATGCGGTTCTAAAAAAATAAAACTAATATACAAGAAAAGTGATATAGGGATCCGCCGGAGGTCCCGAGGCCCCAAATACAATTGAAGCTATAACATATGAACAAAACGACCTAGGGACCTGAAATTTTGTATATTCATAGTGTGGTACTAAAAAAATATTGCAAATATACAAAAAAGTAATGTAGGCCCCAGCAGAGCCCCACAGGCCCCAAACACAAGCAAAGCTACAACTTTTAAAGGAAAAGGTCTAGAAATCTGAAATTTTGTTTACTTATAGAAAATTACTTAAAAATTTAGCTAATATACACTAAAAACTGGTATAAGGCTCTTGGGTCTCGACACGGGCCCTGAGCCCTCAGTCACAAATCAGGCTATAACTTTTGAACTGCAAGTCGAGAAATCTCAATTCTTGCACATTTATGGTGTGTTACTTAATTTTTAGCTCTTATACACTAAAATTTATATAGTCTTCTGGGGCCTTGGCAGGGGCCCTAAACACAAAGAGAGCTATAATGTTTGAAGGAAAAGGCTTAGAAATCTGAATATTTGTATACCTATAGTAGTTTACTAAAAAGTTAGCTAATATACACGAAAAACTGGTATAAGGCTCTTAGGTCTCCACAGGGGCCCTAAAGCCCAAATCACAAATAAGCTCTAACATTTGAATAATAAAAAAGCCTAAGAACTTGAATTTTTACATTTTTACAGTGATTTACTTAAAAATTATAGACAATATACAAGATGACTGGTATAGGCCGCGGGGCCTCTGGCGGCCTCAAATACAATTGAAGCTATAGGTTGATTTAAATGCCAAATCTATCCGCCAGATGGCATCCGCTACGGTTTATGAATTTTGTTCTAGTTTATTTACAAAAGTTTAGTGAAGATGAAAGTTAAAGACTTGAAAGAAAAGCTTCAGTTAATAGGAGCGAAAACTGACGGAAATAAACAAGTATTGACTAACAGTGAGCAAATTTTATAATGAATTACAATTTACGAAAGTGACGATGCTAAATATTGCGCTAGGCTACGACATCTCATTTAACCTCACTGAATTTTTCGATCTGTAGGAAATCCATGAAGCTTGAGATTTTTGTTTTTAACATTGTTGTTCGAACATTGTGGAACTGAACAATTTACATGCATGTTCTTATACAGTATTCTTAACATTGCCGAGATTTTCTCCTCATTTCGACCATAGCGTCATAGCCTCAGATTCATAAAGCGTAAGCGCTGCCATCTATACTTAAATCAACCTATAAAATTTGAATGGAAAGGCCTACGGTCCTGAAATTTTGTTTAATCATAGTGTGGTATTTAAAAATTTAGCTAATCAATATTAAAAATTCTATAAATCTCTTGGCAGGGGCCTTGCAGCCTCAATCTCAAATCAAGCTATAAATTTAAAACCAGAAGTCCAGAATGATGAAATGTTTTATATTTATAATGAGTTGCTTAAAATTTTAGCTATTACACACTAATATTGATATAGTCCTCTTAGGCCTCGGCAAGTGCCGCGAGGCTCCAAATACTAATCAAGCTATAACTTTTGTACGAAAAGGCCTAAAAACCTGAAATTTTGTATTTGTGCCCATCCACTTATTATAGTCACGAGCCGCTACTGCTCGTAACATTTTGTTGCTAAAACCCTTTCATCGTTGGATAACGATGCCTTAACTAATTTTTATAGTTGCTTTTAATGAGCTCATTATTTATGCAATCTCGCTCCGCCAATGAATACGCTTGCTCAAAGCATGTGCTCTTTTCGCCCGTTCTATTCCTTAGTACAGGTACCGGGGCTTTGCCTCGCTCGCCTGAGCACCTCTCCTGGCTCGCTGCCAAACCTGCTATTTCTGCTATTATGTAACCAGATGAGCTTCTATTCTCTAACCCCATTTGTTGCCGTGAAAAAGTATTTCAGCCTATGCAATACTTATTATACAATACTTAAATCCTCCTGTTATGTGATTAGATGGACTTGCACTTGCTAGCTCCATATGGTTGCTTGACACAGGGTGTCTGAAAAATCTAGCACTATGATGTATATCACAGTCCCAGACCAGAGGCGATGCATTAGATAGAACAAAAACGTCTTATAGCAAGTGGATCGTAGGCTTTCCATTTCCGACCTCAAAAGTGACCTTCAAGGTCATCTTCAAGGTCATTTAAACCGTAACGTTTTTCCTATCAGAGATAGAAGAAAATTTCCAATTACGTACTTGTAGAGTACCCCAAAATTAGTCTAAATCAATGTTTACTTTAACTGATTCATAGGAAAATTGCGCGAGATAAATTGGTATCTACCCTCCCACTATCGTGCTGAGAAGTCTCAGAAAAATCAAGTAGTGAGCTTTTTATTTCTAAACTCAAAAGGGTTGAATACTACATGTAATTTAAGTCCTGAGTTCCAAAATCGAACATACGTTATTTTAAAGTATGCTTAAAGTGTTGGCCTTCGGCTGGAAGGCTTTACTGTGCACGATAGGTAATTGCCGTCTGGACAGCTGTCATTGTCATGGCAGGAATGTGCCTAATGGCCACTTCAGTTCGTCCTTGAAGTTCATGCTGTGTCCTGGATTCCGTGGCATAAACCTTTTCCTTTAAATAGCCCCAAAGGAAGAAATCTAAGGGTGTAAGATCCGGTGACCTAGGTGGCCACGAAACTGGTCCATTTCTGCCAATCCATCTTTTCGGAAACATTCCATCCAAACATCCCTTGCTGTTCTTGCATAGTGTGGCGGTGCGCTGTCTTGCTGGTACAATAGTCCTGGACGTTCTGCCAATGGCAAATTATCTAGAAACTCTTCCACCACACCAGTCAGTATTAGCGCTGACCAGTTAGGATACCTTCATAAAAAACAGGACCTACGACTTGTGTCCCATAAATACCACACCAATCATTCATTTTCCAGTTCATTTGTGATGTTGGTCTCAGCCACCTAGGATTTTCCTCTACCCAGTAGTGTAGATTATGCCTATTGACATTACTGTTTCGTGAAAACTGGGTCTCATCACACCACAGAATCTTGCCTACGAACTATGGGTCCTCATCAATTTGACAGAGACTCTGCACGGAAACCATAGTCTCGTAATTCCAGAGCTTGGGCACAAGGAATTTGGTATGGGTGTCGAGAGAATGTCCCATATAAGTTTTGAGTCGAGAGAATGTCTCACACGGAAGATTTACAAATACCCAGACCATGTGCAATTGCTCGGATCCTTGTATGAGGGTTAGCTGCGACTGCTGCTAGGACTATAAGGCTGGCATGATCATTTGTTGCAGTCGGACGACCTTCTCGAGATAGCTGCTGAACAGATCCTGTGGTTTGGATTCTGTTGGTGATATGCTGGAGTGTTCTGTAGTAAGGATGGCGTCGAGTCGGAAATCGCTCGGCATACAGAATTTTTGCATCAGCAATACTCTCATTACTTGCACCATAGCAGAAGACCCTGTCGACCATCTAATGCAATGGATATTGCGTCATCGTGTTACAGGTAACTGTGCGTCAGTTCTTACGTAAAATAAAATGGTGATGTAATCAGCAACTCGTAATAAATGTTGCAACCCTTGTTGGCGAATGCTGAAGCACAGCTCGAACAGAAACGAACAAAAGATATGTAACGTTCTTAGTCGGACTTCGATGAAAAACAAAAAACGTAATAAGTCTGTTCTGTTACAGGTACACGGGTCGAGACATCGATGCGACGCAGGTACGTTAAACAAACAAACACTGTGTTTGTAGGAAATTGGAGTTCAACGACTTTGACGAAACTGTGGTGAAACTAGTACAGAATAATAAGTGGTAACAACCCTCAGGTCGTATGAAGAAGAACGAAAAAGGTATGACGGCACAATTTATGGAGACCGTGAATAACCTACATGCAAATTAACTTTGAATAACTTACAGTTTCGCGTGAGAAACGGTGCCACTTTTGTGTAAGGGGGTAGGGGGG
>JAHWFO010017856.1:3534-17718 GCA_023313115.1 Rhysida immarginata | reverse complement strand
CATTAACAATGCAAATTGAAGCAGTACATAGTTCCTCAACCATGTTTTTTTTTTTAACCTAATCTAAAATTTTTTTTCAATTTTAAAAAAAGCAATCAAATCGAGTTGTGGTGATCGATTTGCGTTGCTTTCAGGCCGTGTGTTCTGAAGCAGCCTTAGCCGATGTAGGTGGCGCCACGGATCTTTTACGTCATCTGGAACAAAGTAGGGAGTACGAATCTAGCATTGGATTAGAAGCGAGTGCAACGTTCATTAACTTATTAGTCCAAGGTCCAATCAAGGCTCCCATCATATTTAATTTCAATGAAATTTGGCAGTAATCCAGTGAGTACCCAAAGCGCTGGCTATTTTTTGGCTTTTTGTTGGGGACTGTTGGCCACATTGTGTGATTGGTGGCAGTTGGTGAGCTAGTGGTTCCCCTATTTTGGGCCAACATTTCTCTCGCATGCAGTGTTACCAACTCAAAAAAAAAATTCCAGCTAAAACAGAGGTAAAAATCCGAAAAAATCAATTGAATTCAATTGTAATAATGAAATGAAATCCACTTAATTCAGCGGATATTTGCAGAATTTTTGTGTAAACCGCTAAGTTGGCAACACTGCTCGCAACACGATCGCATGTATCGGAAAAGATTTTCAACTATTATTACTTATTGGAATAGGTTTATTTAAAATATCTTAAAAATTTAAAGAATAAGTGTTAGATTCTTTCCCACGTTACAGATATATATGAAAAAATTCTTCAGGTACGCGAATGTTCTGGCCGGGGAGCGTCTGTGAAACGCGTGAGACACGATGGCGACCTCTTGGTTAGGGCGTCAGCGGAATTAGCTGAAGATTCCTGGTTCGAATCCAAGCTGTGGCATTTCTTCCTTATTTTCATGAATAATTTAAACACCAGAGATAAGGTGTAGGATAAATCTTCATAGACTATTCTTGAGTTTTTCTTTAATGAATATTACAGCATCAAGAAACATAGTTTCAACCTGCGAACTAGGTAACTGCTCTAACCAGTTTAAAAGACATGTAGATAGCATGATCCTTCTATGTTCACAATGGTTCGATTGGTTAGAGAGTCAGCCCGATTAGCAAAAGCGTTCTGGTTCGAGTCCAGGCCGTGGAATTTTCTTTCCTATTTTTATCAATAATTTTTTTAAGTGTTAAAAATATTTCATCCTTTGTATTTGCTTACTTTATCTTGTTGAAGTGTTAAATTATTCAATTTTTATCAATATTGTTTAAAATGTTGGCTAAAATATTGACATGCATGATGAAAAAATGTTGGCTACCATTTTGAAAAAATGTTGGCAAATTATTTAGTAAAAATGCTCATATTTCATCAAATATTTAATATTTTTCTATTCTGATTGCAGGGTGTTGTCTGTACTGTAGTTTGTCAAGTTTTCTGTAAATGGCATTGCATTGGGTTGAAAATCTTGCGTGTTATAAACAAAAAACTTACGAAAACATTTCGACCTTTTTAAAGAAACCTTTATATCTCCATGAATATACATACTATTCTCATCATACAAATGAACACAGAAAAGTAAAACAAGCCTCTTAAGCATATGCTACAGCTACAATGCATTTCAAGCATTATTTTTTACAGGGTGATTCCAAACATTATTTTTTTGGTTCACTTCTTTGCTGGTCCCCTATTTGCTTTCGGGAGAAAACCTTCGCTAAAATATACGAGGTGTAACATCCTTTTTACACCCCTGAAATTTCAGGATAATTCGTCAAGTATATTTCTAGATATTCGACAAAACGTCTAAAATCGAAAGTGTCCAATTACTTTCTTCCAATCAGTGTATATTTGATCTGGCAAACGAAATTATATGCCTTGATAAAGTTTGAGTAAAATCGGAGACCCTAAAGTCAAGTATCATCCGATTTTGTTTGATTTGACTTGGAATGACTCTAACCTTTCTCGGTAGCGAGTGCTTCCTCGGATCTTGGCGCATTAAATAATGTATCATCGCCATATACTCCATATCTCACGGATGTCTCCGCTCTCCTCAGTTGTTGCTCACTTCCAACTCTCTTCTCACGTGGCCTTTTCCATCCTCTCTTTCGTGATGCCGCGTCTCTCCTTTCATGACGTTCCAATTGACGCATGTCCTCGACGTCACGGCTTCCCCACGTGACAATATATTGAAAACAAATCATGGAGTCACAGCTAATGCTTTTCGAAATGTCATAAAACTATTTTATGAAATATTTTTTACGAACGCAACATGTTTTTCTTAAGGTACAGTCTAGTGCATAAAGGTTTAGACTTAAGTCATAGTTAAGTATGTGAATATCACATCCCAATCATATACCTGCTACCCTATTGTCATTCAGAAGGGACAGTTCCAGTCCAATCTGCCTTGACTCTCAGTAAAAGTACCTGATTTTGGAACCGATCAACATCCGGTAAGCTCAGTTCCTTTTTGCACCCAACTGTAAGTCTCAAAAATATAAAGACACAGGTTGTTTTGAAAACAAAGGATCCACACGCTTAGCAAAAAATAGTTTTCATTTTTATTAAATTGTTAATAATATTTAACATAAGTTTGCCAAAATTCAATCAAAGAAAATGAGATGTTTAATTTTAAAATGTAAAAAACACTAATAGCTGATTGTCTCAAACGTTTAAAGAGTTTTCAGTGTGATGGTGATAACATAAAGCAAACTTAAATGCTGCGTCCATTAGCTTTAATCAACTTAAATACACACTTCGGCATTGAATTAATGAACTCAAACAATATATCTGGTTTTAAATTATACCAGCTTTCTTCTATTGCTTGTTTGAGATCTTGCACTGATGAAAACTGACGGCCATCGGCATAAATTTCACGGATCATGATCCCCCAAAGGTTTTCGACAGGGTTTAGGTCGGTTAAGCCCCATTTGGTCGCCTCCCATTTGGTCGCCTCCCATTTGGTCGCCTCCCATTTCGTCGCCCTCCCATTTGGTCGCCTCCCATTTGATCGCCTGTATACCATCGATGGGTACAGGAATACCATCGATGGGTACAGGAATACCATCGATGGTTCTTTTAATTTCTTTATCTCAATAAAATAGCATAAAATCACATAGATAAAGCTTAGACTACAACAGACATTTCATTACTGATAAGACCAAAAATTAATAAATTAATTTTAAATTTAAATATAATTTAAATGTATAAGAGACCCTAGTTAAAATTAATGATTTATATTAAAAAAAAACTAATTGCACCATACAATTGAATACAGTACAAAGGAAAGAAACTGGATATGTTTCCATAATCCTACAACTGTCAAATTATTTTATCAAGTTACAATATTGACTTTTAAAAAAGGTGTATTTATTTCATTTACATCATGTTACAATCCTATTTTATCATGTTACATTTCATAAATTAGTTTGGATTACCTCCAGCACCCAAAAGAAAAAGCTCATTTTCTTCCGTTTCTTGCATATTTTTAATGACCTGTATTAGTTTATAAAGATTCGGATGAGCAGAGCTGACATTGCTGTTGAGAGCATGGTGCCAGCCTTCCAAGTGGTTGTTCGTTACAAATTAAAAGTTCAGTTACATGCATTTTTACACCAAAATTCAATTTAATTTTGGAACATTTGCCCCATAATCAAGCAACAGAAAGCAACTTCGACAAAAGCAACTGCCTCAACTTCATCGAGGCAGTTTGGAAGTTTATAGCCCTACATTGATTTGGAAAGCTTTCTCACTTGCACATCGACAAAAAAACACAACAGTACATCAATTTTCTTAATAAAAAGACAAGTATTCTTTATTCAGTTTAATATCTTCACTACAGGCTTTGGTTCGAGGCAGTTTGGAAGTAGGCCTATTTAGAAGTATCGATGTTTGGGAGAAGTTATTATCGATGTTGTGATTATCGACGATCGGCGACGAAATGGGAGGCGATCAAATGGGTCAGGTCAAACGTCCAAATGGGAGGCGACCAAATGGCGCTGAAATGGCGACGAAATGGGAGGCGACCAAATGGGAGGCGACCAAATGGGGCTTCACCCGTTAAAGAACCCTTGGGAGGCAAAATTTGTAGCCCCTATACCGCCGTCCTGAAATGACCATAGCAGTTGAAAAAGACGTTAATACCGAATGATAAAATTATAAAATTTAATTACCAATTGAGTTGAGAAATTGTAAGATTAATTGCTAAAACATTTAAAATTAGCATTTATGATTATACAGGGCGAGTCAAAAGTCTCTTACACCCCATGCAATTTCAAATCGAGTGGAGATACAACAAATCTGTTGCAGGCAACATATAGGAAATTAGGTGGGGCTAAACAATGGTGGTGTCAAATTTGATCTTTGACTTCGAATTTTGCACCTTGAAACTTTGTAACCGTTATAGGTAGAGAAAAATTTGCAATTGTGCAGTAGTAGAGCTCAAAACGCTGATTTTAACAAAAAAAACTTGAACACTGAAATTTCATTTTGTTCTAGTGGGTTTATTTTTACGCTTATTGTTAATCTCTATTTTTTGTTTGTTTTTTTTTTGTTGTTAAAATCAGCGTTTTGAGCTCAAAACTATAATGCTATCAAATGGTTTATGTACCACTGAATCAAATTCGACCATCTTCGAATTTACTAACTATTCTTATATATACGTTCATGTCACGTCATTTCAAGTTTTTGTTATATTACAGGTCATATCTTAACATTGAAAATTTCCAATGGTACCATACAGGTACCATTAGCACAAGTCTGTACAATTGGAAATTTTTCTCTACCTGTAACGGTGACAAAGTTGCAAGGTGCAAAATTCGAGGTCAAAGGTCAAATTTGACACCACCATTGTTTAGCCCCTACCTAATTTCCCTATATGTTGCCTGCAACAGATTTGTTGTATCTCCACTCGTTTTGAAAGTCTATGGAGAGTGAGACGTAAGTGAAACTGCAAATTGATTCGGTCTGGTGTACTAAACACCACGTACCTAATGTGATGACCGAACAAGAGGTGAATATTGATAAGATGATTAATTATTTACAACTGAAAAATAGCAAATATAGAAGAAAAGAAGGACGAGACACAATATGCTGTAATAAAATAAAAAAATGAAAATGGAATAGACTGAAATAATTACTGTCACTCTTTGCTTTGATCAAGGATAGCCTCTATCCGAAACGTCAGCTTTTTTCAGGGTCTCACTACCCTGTGTTAAATTTTCATTTTTTAACTGAAAAACGAGAAATAGTAAAAATTAATAGGGAAAAAATCAAATTTTTCTCGTGTTTTTTATCGCATGGTGTGATGGTGGATCTCAAGCCATCCCCAAATTTTTTATATAATTATAAATGATAAAATCTTGAAATCAGATGGAAGAAAATTAAAACATGACTGTAGAATATAGCCAGTAAATAATGAAACAATGATTTTGTGATCTGACTTTCGGTCACTCCTTTCTATATTACCTTTTGAACCAGCTTCTGAATTCGTTAATATTTTCATTTATACAGTGTGATTTGTAATGTGAAAGCATATTAAATGTAAGAAATAAATATGAAATATTAAAGCGACTTAAATATGAGGCAGTGAAACCATAACTTGATATTACTGTACAACAAATTTGAACTTTTTTTCCTGTCCTTTAGAAGAAAAACTATAAACAAAAGGTGCTTGATTCATATATCAAAACCAAAATGGTCCATCACGTACCGTTTTTGTAGGAGACCCACTACTCAGAGAAATGTAACAAAGGCTTATTACAGAAAACGCAAACACTAAAATGATATTTTGGCTCTTGTAAGCATCTATTGGTGTGTCCCTGAAAACAGACCAGCAATATTCAGCTTCCATTCCATCATTAAGCTCTGCCTGTGTGATTTCATGATGTGAAAATATCATAGATGATGGTTGAAAGTCAGGATCTTGATGGTTTGGGTCATCGGAGTGTCTTCCTCTGAATCAACAGTATATTTATCTGGAGCTGTAGGAAGATCTTCAGAATGAGGATCGCATAGCGCTTCAATATGTGCTACAATATAATACGTAAAAAACTAAAATGTGGATTTTTTGGAAAATGGTGCGTGGTAAACAAAAAATAATTAGATTCGTTATTTTCAGCCAAAAGTATACAAGAAACACATATATTCATCTAAAGGACATTTTTCATGTTGTAAAATGTTATTGACCGAGGTTCTTAAATTGACTATTAAATCGTGTTTGTAAGCCTGCAAATTTTCTTGAAGTTTATTTCTAATTGTAACCAATAATGTATTTTGGCAGTTTGAATACTAATCAATCTAAATGAAATGCCTTCGAACGACCTCGGATAAATTTTTCTTTTCAACATATTTTTATTCTCCTTGTACAATGTTTCCTTTTCTTCTGCAATGATAATGAGATTTTCCAAATAGTTAATGAAATTTAAACTTTTCATATAATATCTCGATTCCAAGCATCTATTAGTCCATAATATCAATAAGTTAATGCATTTGTCTCCGTGTAGATGGGAGAATTGCGTGAATTACTTTTTTCAGAAAGAGTAAGCTGCTCGCTTCGAGGACATGAAAAACTAGTTCTCCCTTTCAGGTGAAATGGACTCAACAGGCATTGAATGACGGGTGGAGCCGACGCTAATCGGACAAAAGGTCGTCGGAATGCGACCAATGGAAAGCAGCATTTTTCATAAGAATGAAAACGATTGTTGCTGTCAAATGAAATCCATTTTAACACCGATATGAAATGTTAAAACGGTTTTAGCTAAATTGTGCAATAATTTTATATGGAATAAGAGATTTCCTTTAGCGGATTCAATGATACCACTTTCTGTAGAATAATGCTTCAGTGTCAACATTAAAAATTGAAAATTCTAATAACTGTAATTGTCGAAATTTGTTAATAAATAAAAATTACGAGAATTTTCAGAATACATTAAAATTAACATTATTTTCAAATGAACATGATAGAAAGATTTATGTTTAAACTTAAGACTTGCAAACTGCATTGCTTGTTTATACTTTACACGACATAAAACCAACATGATGAAAATAAAGATAAATTAACAGCTTATACAAACGGAGTTGTTATAATTCTTTATTTCAAAACTTCACCACTTGCTAACGAAACAAAGGATAGTGGCCTCAGAGATATTAAATGAAAGACAAAGTAATCAAATAGACTATTGCTTCCTATAACTGGTTGCAAATGGCAGTCTCATAACGTAAGAGGCGTTTTTTGCCTTGGAATACTGTACGTGAAAACGAATTTAGTACTGATTTGTTCGATCATAGTACTATATTTGGTCTGTGAATATCTCAATGATCCCATTGGATAGGACACGCAACCGGTAGAAATCAGAGCTTAATCTACTGGCCTGATTACATCTTTTTTTTTTCCTAGTGACCTTTTTTTTTTTCTTTGAGGGTACGTGAATGACAATGAACTGTAATATCGCATAACCAATGCAGCTACAATCATATTACCAGAAATGGATTGTTGTCCGCCGCTTCATGCAAGATGGACATGATTTTTATGAAAATATTCGTGTTGTGTTTTTGAAGTCATAGTATTATCATAACGAATAGAATAAATAAGTGTGATTACTCTCGTATTAAGCAATGCTAAAAAATCAGGCAAGCGGCGGATGTGCGAAATAACAGCGCTGTTGTCGATTTCGACCAACTTCGTGGCGTTATTTTGCTGGCTGCAAATGGGAATTTCACGTTTCGTGTTCAGTTTCTGTCGTATATTTTATTGTTTAACTATTTATACGTGATGAACTTGTTATAATGTGTTAATAGTGTAATTTGCATATCGTTTGTTACGTTTAAAACAGTATTTTTAATCGTATATTTACTCGTTATATTTAAACGTGCACGTACCTTATGACAGCAGATAAGCCTACTTCATTCCTTCGGCGGTTAGCAAATGTCGGACTATCGCGGTCGTTGTTCTTGAAGATCACTAGGATTATGTCCTTTTAAAGTTGGAACAGATTCGAGTTTCAATGAATTTCGTTTTAATTTTCAATGAATTTAAAACTGCAGGATTATAGAAAAAGCAAGACGCTTCGAAATGAACTGATCACACGATGCTGTTCGTATTTGGATACAAAGTCTTCGCTGGCTAAAGGTAATCCGCTGCTTCTTAATCGATTCCGATTGTATAAATATATGAAACGTGAAGTTTCTATCGGATTTCTTATTTACACATCCAAAGAGAGAACAAGTTAAAGGCATTCTGATAATAAAAAGGCAAGCAAACTCTAGCGTTATGTAGAATCGAAACTAAGCTAGAAATGACTTCTTGTTCCGCTAGTTCTCCTGAGGGAACGAGAGAGACAATTTTTGAATTGTTCAATCTATGGAGGCGTTTTTCTTAATAAAATATTAGGATAAATCGAAAAACTTTGAATGATATATTATCCTGGATGCAAAAAAAATATAAACCTTTCGAATTTTTCCGTGGTACCTTTAAGAAACAGTAAATAAACAGTAAGAATAAAAAAAGAACTCGTGTTTGAAAATTAATTTTTAAAACTACTGTTAACGTTTCATCCTTTTCCTTGTAAGCGAATACTAAAAACCTGCGACTCGCTGGTCGAAAACGCACGCAGTGACATCTTGCGGATGCGCCAGGAAACTACGCAAGTAATCACACTTACTATTCTATTCGTTATGGTATTATGAATAACCCCGCTAAAACAAGTATGGCTATCGCAAATACATAGATGCTGAATATGCAAATAAGGCTGCATTCATAGAACAGGACAGCCCAGCAGAGATGAGCGTCAACTTTTGAATTCTCGAAATTACCAAGTGCAGATTCGAATTCTGCTGTATTTGTCCTTAGAAATCGACGAAGATTCAAATGACTTAGAAGCTGATGCAGTTGTAGACTTGAAATTAATTAGACTTTGCACGTATAACGATTGTATTGAATATTGCCCTAGAATTGTTTATTGACCTGCATTTTTCGCAATGGTGTCCATAAATTGAATGTACTTTTCTCAGTTGTCACTTTCCTCTTTGTAATTTTTCTTTTTAATCGAAAATCATATTGACACTTATCAACTCCAGAGGCTTATTTTGCAATCGACTGTGGGAATGGCTTTCTTCCAAGCGCTCGCTGTTTACATGGGCAAACGAGTTATTCGTTCCCTTTCCACGAGAATAGTTTAATCGTTATCTTTTTTTTTTTTTTACTCAATTTTTGCTTTGCTTTCGATTCATTTTCTCTGATTTTCTACATTCTATATAATTTCTTGGGTATTAATGTACCACATTTTTTTTTCTTAAACATTGTACGCAAATATACTTTAACAATAAGTCTGTTTAGCACGTGGCTCTCCTTTTCGCACGCCATTAACCATAAGAATATCTTATTATCTTTTACTGCAATGTTTGTAATTGCTGTAATTCCATTCGGTTCTTAATTAAAGCCGATAAAAGGAGGGAATTTTCCTGAAAATCTGGATCGATCAAAAATCCATTCTAACTACGTATTTTTGAAACAGCAACACAGGTTACAGCTATGAAAAATTCATTGTTGCTAATGTCATTAATATATTGATCAAAATATGCCTCCACTTTTGTGCACAGATTACAAAAACAGTTTCCACGCAGGTTTTTCTTGCTAACGGAAAACTGTTTGATTTTGTTTGATTTGAAGTTCACTGTTGACAGCGTAATCTATAGCAAACCTTCTAAAGGCCGAAATACAAACGGTTTGTATTATTCAAACGATTTACAAACGAAGAATGGAAATCGTGAACCACATCGTTTTCATTATTTGGCAAAAATGAAATAGAATGATTTAAGACACTACACATGAAAAAAGAAATATCAAAATTTTCACCTTGTCCTGACATAAATCTGACGGTACTTTGCTTCTGTTTTATTATTTTTACCTTTTAGCACGTTTTATTATTATTGCTGTAAATTATTTATAATAAATTATTTTATATTATGAAGATACCCTTAGAATTTTTCTGTGGCAGATATAAACATGTAAACGAATTATAAAAATCGGGCAACCTATTGCAGTTATCACAACATCTCCTCGTATAAAGACTTTCTACAAGTTTCTGAAGGGTTTCATCTACAATTTTATGCCACTTCTTATTAGAGCAGTCTCAACTCAGACACCGACGTTGGGCGAAATGGACGAACACGAATTCGACTTTCTAAGTCTTCCCACAAGTTTATATTGAGTGGAGGTCGGGACTCTATGAAGCCACTGAAGTTCTTCTGTACTTATTTCATTGAATCCTTCCGTTGATTTTAATGTGAATGTGAGCATCGTCTTGATAAACAAACAAATGGCGCCAAATTACATTATGGTTTTCATCTACCATTTATTCTACTATTTTTTAAAGAATTATTAACAATGAGCAGAAAATCACTATAGCAGACGATATATAACAATGAGTTGCCAGTTTATTAGGAACACCCCCGTAATATTGTGTTGCGCCACCCCTAGCAGCTATAACAACAGGAATTCGCTGCGGCATGGATTCAGTTAGCCGCTTGATCCATTGTTCCGTGATGTTTGTCCATGCGGATGCAACAGTTGCTCCCAAATGATGGTGGAACCATGCCTCGAGTAACTTGTTTCAGCTCATCCCAAAGATGTTCGATTGGGTGCAAATCCGGGGACTGTGATGACCGGAGGAGTAAGTTGAATTCATTATCGTGCCCCTGGAACCAATCCATAACGATGCAAGCCTTGTGACACGGAGCATTGTCCTGCTGGAAGTATCCTTCCGATGGGGGAAACACAGTTGCCATGAAGGGATGAACGTGGTCGGCAACAATGTTCGGGTAGCCCTGACCATTAAGGCGTTGTTCTATAGGTATCAGCGGGCCAGGAAACATTCCCAGACCATTACAGAGCCTCCATCAGCCTGAATAGTGTAAACGAGACTGGGGGAGTCCATCGGTTCGTGCTGTTGTCTCCAAATTTTGCGTCGGCCATCTGCATGGTGCAATAGGAATCGGGATTCATCCGACCAGCAGACCTTCTTCCAGTTGTCGACTGTCTAGTGTTGGGTGGAGATCACGGGCACATTGGAGACGTTTTTTTTGCAGTTTTGGGTGGAGAACAAAGGTATCCGGACTGGGCGTCGGCTGTTGTAGCCCATCCTTGCCAATGGACGGCGTGTAGTGCATTCAGAGATGTTATTCTGCGGTCCAATGTTGTACTCCACGGTTAGTTGACGAGTCGTGACGTTTCTATTCGGACAAACAAGCATCTCCATCCTACACTCACCCCTTGGATCGATGAGTCGTTTGCGACCACAGACTTGTCTTTGGCTGGTTGGTTTTTGATTGCCTAACAGTCCTGGTAAGCCCTTGAAATGGTTGTTCGGGAAAAGCCTAGAAGGCGTGCGGTTTCGGAAATACTCAGTCCACCTTGTCAGGCACCAACTATCATCCCGCGCTCCCCGCTTGGCTAAGTAAAATTTGTTCGATTTCCTTAAAATATTTCTCATGTATAACAAGAAGGTATCTCAATTCGTTGTCAATTCCTGGATTCGAATCTCATTTGAACAAAGTTAAGATTTCGATCTTTCAAAACCATGTGGCCATTTCTTGATATAGTCAAAGTGGGGCAAGTGTGTTGTTTTGAACGGGGCAAATATTCGCGCATATGCTTACCCCATCACAACGACAATTCATGGTCAAACCTCTATGAACAACGAACAACCTCATAAAGAGCCTTCTTCACCAATTCCATCCACCCAAGTGATGCCATCCACTTCGACAAACTTAAGAACACCCTTTTCAAACCCAACCTTTCTAATAGACAAGTGTTCTCCCCAGAAAATTTTATCAGGTGGGTGGCAAGATAAAATAACCGGGCGGAGAAAAATTAAAAATAAATAAAATATTAGGCAGTATTGTGTAGTTTTTCGTATATTCAGCCGGGCGGTCACCAAAATCAGCCGGGCGGCGCGCCCGTTCAAAAGGTCCTGGGGAGGCGAAGCTTGGGAATACGAAGGCAAGCTGAAGTATTAACAAGCGACGCTTGGGAATGGAAATAACACTACATGCCGATTGTTCATTTTTGTGATAAATATTGTTAATAGTTTCATAATATCATTGTTCATAATTTCCATATTAAACGAAGTTAGTATGAAATTTTTGTTATGAGTACATTTGCCTCTTAGCGGGGCAAGTGTACTTTTTTGTACCTTCAGAAAAATATTTTTTTAAATTTTCTAATTATCATAATGAGCTGGGATTTCTTACAGATCTTAATATAGGATCTAATCTATGCATCAGTACCTGAATTTTCATGTTAATACACTTACTATAAATTTTAGAAAATTGAAAAACTCTTAGATGCGCACACTTGCTCCACGCTTCCCTGCTGCCGAGTGGATTTGAGAACTCCATGTTTCTCTCACGGACAACTTTGTTTAAATTCACAGGCAACGCCGGGTAATCAGCTAGTTTTAAAATATAAGAAATCTTTAAATTCAATTTCCGAATTCAATTGTTAGACATTCTTGCAAAGTAAAATAACAAGGTCTAACAATTAAAACTGGAAATTTAATTGGACACGCCGAGTCAAATTTTCGTTGAACATGGACTTCGCACGAGTGACGTAACAGTTAGCTCCACCCCTTGGCAACGCGCCATCTTGGTTCCACACATGTCGTTGTGTGGAGAACCCAGGGCCTTACTGAAACAATATGCTGGACTTGGTAATTTACGAGTAAGGGACCTGGTCACCCTTCCAACCGTTTACACGATCTGGGATGTACGTCCGTGCCCGTGGTGTTTCTCCCGGGTCTTATATTGTAAGGGGGGAGGGGTAAATGATGACTGTACAGGATTTAACAATAACACTAATTTATTTAGAAGGTATTTACAATTACGATTGATTATATCCAACTCTAACTTTAAATTTCTAATGATTTGGTTCTACTCCGATTAAATGGATCTAAGAGAAATGAGAGATATGAGAGCTGCTGTGTGTTACCCAATCTATGTTCTCGAATGCGCCTTCGTTCGTCTATTCTGAAAATTCTCAATAGAGTTCGACTTCTATTTCACGCTTCCATGTTGAGTAAATATTCTCTTCTATTAAAGAGGGGTTTCTCCTCAGTAAATAAGAAAATAATGTAACTATTGAATACTGTTAACGTCTCATGAGCCTCCTGCTCAATTCTATCTATTCTTCTGTTAATACTAAAACAGGATAAAACTAATCAAACATCTGTCCCATCTGTGACAGGCAATATTGACTATTTCTTCAACTATCTGCATCTGTCTCCTCCGACAGGTTCTATCATTCTCCGACTGCTCACCTCGGACTACTCACACAGACTATCTGCATCCGTCTACATGGACAGGCTGATAGCTTCTCCTCACTTTTCTGATCCAACAACAACACTAACTGTCCTCCTAACTCGAACTGAATATCCTCAGTCACTTGAGGTGTAAAAGACACCCAAACAGATGATTGGTGGAAAGGAAGGTCAACTCCTCCTTTCTAAATCATACCACCATCAATTTGCATAAATTCTAGACAATGTGCGTCAACGTATTCTATGACTGTCTCAAAATACAATACTCAGTAAACTAAGATGTCCATCCGGTGTAATTCTAACTGTTAAACTTTCCATTCTAAAACTCTTCTAAAAACTTTCTAAAGCTTTATAAAACTAAATAGACTGTTTAAATACTAACTAAGATTAATATTAATTAAAATAATTATACTCTAACAGGTCTCTTTATGAACTAAGACTTCTCCCCAGTTAAATTGACAACTATTAAAGAAATTACTGAAAAATCTTTATGTTTAATTATTAAGTTTTAACTCGCGTCTTACTAAAATAAGGGTGGGGGTTTCAGAATCCCGGGGCCTCACATAACTCCCCTGAAAAATAAAATTCGCTTATCCAAGGGATAACGAATTTTCCTAAAACTAAACTCCAACTAAATTCTAAAACTCGCGGTAACAAAACATTAAACTCCTACCTTATCTTGTAGTTGACAATCACCGGCTCCTTAGGGGTAACGCTCCTGAAACCTCTCAATCTCTCTCACCATACACCATTACAGTTTATTAAACATTTCAAAATTCAAAAATTTTCAAAGTTACAAAATTCAAACTTCACAATGTTACATAATTTCAAAGTCAACATTAAAAATATTAAAAAATTACAGTCTCCGGTTAAAACAATTCAATGTTTAAATAACATCAATAAAAAT
>JAHWFO010017851.1:608-14011 GCA_023313115.1 Rhysida immarginata | reverse complement strand
TAAACCGATTTTTCCACTTACATCGAATATATCGATTTCTATACACATCTATTTCTATTAAGATTCGATTCAAAAGAAAAACCAACAACACAAAACAGTAATTCATTTTCATTAAAATATGCGAGCGTGACGTTTGAAAAATGTTAAAAATATGTTGGAATAATTTCATTCAGTTTAATGAAAACAAGACCACATAAGGATCGCGTCATTTGCTCTTGCTGAAATTTATACAATAAACCGGTGTAAAGACAAATTCATCAATCTTACATAACGATATGCATAAATGTAAATGAATAAAGGAAATTAAGTTAAGTAATGATTTTTCACTAAGTTTTAAAGTGAGAATGTTCTTTTACTAACAAGGAGAATCTCCCATAAGTACAGGCAGGGATGGATGAGGGTAGGGTTTTTTTTTTCACATATTTATAGAATTTTCTTTCCACTGTCAATTTGAGCATATAATAAGAATTTCCCTATAAATTCATTTCCATTTCTTTATTAGACCTAATTTTGTCGTGAGAACCAGAATTTTGCGAGATAAAGTCGGATAAATTAGCGTAGCAATGAGGTAGAAAGTAGTTGTTTATCCCTGACGAGCGCCAACTAGCGGTCAAAAATTGAAACTGCCTCGGCATACAATTTCAAGCCCGATGCGGAGGCCTAATATCTCGAAGGCCACGCTTGAAAAAGGTGGATAAACCGCACTGGGAACAGACTTCGAGGTGGGATATGCTTTCACTGTCAGCCATTATTACGAAAGTAGAGAAAGCGAAAGTAGTGAAAGTGAGCGAAGCAAAGCGAATTGATCAGGATGGAAATAAGATCAATTTGATCCTGAGCGTTCCCAGCACAACGATGAGATCAGGAAGTTTTTAGAGGCGCCAGTGACGAGCGCTCTGTCATTTTTAGATGCAGTGCTCGCGTTGATCATGAACGCTTACGCTCGATCGCGACTGGAGAGAGTTTTTAGAAGCAGCCTATATGGAACCCGTCTAAATTTGACGGCAAACAACTCTGTGGTTTCATAAACAATCCTCTCCATATAGACGTCACAATCAAGAACTTTGCTAGCATTGATGATCAAATTAACAGCAATAGAGCTTATAAGTATTATGTCACTTCCTGGCCAGTTGCCTAGTGATTCCAAACATTAGGTTTAACTATGTGGTGTAAGGCCATAGAAAAGCATAGAGAAGTTAAACCTAAGTTTAAAATCACTAGGCAACGGGCCAGGAAGTGACCTCACCACTTACCAGGTCTATTACATACAACAATTAACAACAATAATAATGATCATTGCGCATGTGCATAAGTGCCGATTTTGCTCTTAAAAAAGTGCTTTGCGTTTTAATCACGGTCTATAGATATTATATACATGGTCATCGAGCTTCGGCCATTTTCCATTGTTTCGAGAAGCTAAGGAAAACAGATCATGCCAGGTGCCGCATAGATCACACTAAGGCCGGCCGTGATCTGCGATAGTGTTTTCATTGAAACCGGAAATGAAAGTATAGTTTCTATCTGCCGATAGGGCGACGCTGTAGGCGCAGTTGGGCCGATTGTACATGCAGTGCCACTTTTCAATCGAGTTCCCGCCCTACCGGGAGCTAGAAATTTTAGCTCCATTTTAGCAATGGAGCTCGATGACCATGAATATCTATAGACCGTGGTTTTAATATATGTCACCATTACCGTATATACCCGCGTATAGGCCGACCCGCGCATAGGCCGACGCCCTGTTTTTGAGCCCAAAAAGTGGAAAAACGCCTTCACCCGCGCATAGGCCGAGGCAAAAAAAGGGGAAAAAATGCAACGCATGAGGGAAAATTTTTTATTATAAAAACATTAAATAACTCAGGTTCTGTAAAGCCTAGATTAATGAAACTTGGAGGAATAACAGGGTACATAAGACTGAGTATACCGTTAAAATTTGATCGAATTCCAACGAGAAGTTTCCGAGTTACGCAGTGAAAATTGTAACAAGTGCTGGTTAGTACTCAAAAGTAAACGCGTTATGATGTTGAATGATTAACTTGAAAACTGTTTGTTGGAATTCAATCAAATTTTAACGGTATATAATCTTTACAATGCGTAGCAGATACAAAAAAACTATTTCAAGTATTTTATGTTATAAACCATTTTTCGATCATGGTTTCAATTTTGTTTCGATCATCTTTCAGTAGGCTTAAAGTATCGATGTTCAAACTGTTTCGAAATCGAATTTATTAGTTTTCTTGAATCTTCGATGCTTCGATATTCCATTTTGAATACTGTTTAGATTAATGTATTTAATTAGCAGTTTTCCTAGCTAACGCAGTCTAGTGACTGATTGGTGATTTGACTTAACCAACCATTTACCATCGAAGTACAATCGAAATTTCCATCGATGGTTTGTAAACCACCATCGCTGGCAATCGATGTTTTGTAAAAATCGTTCGATGGTTGAAAACCATCGAAATTTCCATTGAACGACGAACAAAACCATCGATGGATCGCACACCACTAATTTACTGTATGTATTGGAATGACAGAACACGTAAAAATGCGCTGGTTTCGTTTGAAGCCCCTCCCCCTCTCATACTTTCTCCAATATGGCCGTATCACAGTTTTAGAGATTCTCATAATACTTTTATCTTATCAGAAATTTATTTATGCAGTGACAGGGTTAATAAATGAAATCTAAACGGATTAATAAATAAAATTATTGCTTAGTTTTTTGTAAACTCCACTTATAAGAGTTTTCATCAACTCTGACCCGCGCATAGGCCGAATGTGGTTTTTAGGGGTCATTTTTTGGAAAAAATAATTCGGCCTATATGCGGGTATATACGGTACATATTATACACTAGTCAAAATAATTAAAGGTCAACTGCACTGTTTTTCACGGAAATTTTAAAAACTGGCCTAAAGCCTTCTTTTCGATAAATTATCGCATATTCCCAAATTAAATCTTTATTTAATAACATATATTAATAAAAAGAATGGTTTATATGCACGCCGGCTGACGAGTTGATCGCTGAGGCGTCCTCCATGTTTGCACAGGATGTGACATCACAGTATGTGTTCATGCGTTCACATTTGCCATAAGATCGCTTCACCTGTGGTTTACACGAGGGTTTACAGCGTTAAGACAAGGATTCATAATGGATGTGATCGAATCAGATGAATGTATCAGCGATTCAGGTACATGTGATAGTTCAGAATCGCTTGATCCTGCTGCTGGTTTCAACTGGAATGTAGAATCGTATTTATACGAACCTCTTGCCATCGAAGCGAACAATATCGGTGACGCTGATGCTGATCTCGATGCTGTCTCAGAATCCAATTCAACCTGGACATGTACAGTCTCCTCTGCAAATTCTGCTACTGCAGATTCTAAAATCTATATTCAATATGAAAGTATAATAATATATGACTTTTAAAACTATTTTCTTTATTCATATAATATAAAGGTGTTTGCTAATTCTGTTATCGATTCAGATTTTGAGAGCTACTTACTTCTCTATGACGACGTTTCTTGAACCTACTCCTTTCCGCTTTATTAGGAAGAGGTTTGTGGCTGAAAATTGTGGGAAAAGCGTCGGTTTTCAGTCTTGCTCGCCTTTTTTTCCAGTCCGAATTCATGAGACAATTTTGCTTCTATTTCGAAGCAATTTTCTTCGAAATGAACCGAGCACAAAGAGTTGTATTTTGTCGGGACCCAGTTTTTCCTATCGACATTATTAGTCCATATATTTCTTAGTTTTTTATCCTTTGGAAACTTATGAAACGACAGATTACTGTTCGTTTTATTATTGTGGTTGCAATTAACTGCAACACAAAGAACTGGCATGTTGCTTTAAAGAAGGAAAGCTACAGTTAACTACAGCATCTTCAAGAGACAGCTGAGACACGTGAGAGCACTGACCATACTGCGACGTCATGAGCAAATAATAATGGCGGACATGGTGGAACGACGAAGCCGGCGTTTTGGCATTTTCAATACACATTTTTAATGTGTTTATATTATATAATTTTTTTTTAATATTACAGTACTATATATTTTTTCACATAGTTTTTAGATATATAATTATTTGAATACGTAAAAAGTAGTGCAGTTGACCTTTAAGGAGTAAGATACACCGTACGTAAAATAAGTACTCAGTAAGTAAATTGCTGGTGCCTCGTAGGGAAAGAAGGGAAAATTTAGGGTTTTTTTTACGAGAATACGATCTGCCGGTTGACTGGGTGAGTTGGCAGGTCTGCAATTTGGCAATACATCCTATCTATACTTATGGCTGTGGTCAAAAATCCTCACCGGTGAGAGAATGATGACGTAATTTCTCACTGGGCTAACCGTCTTTTTCTCGGTGAGGACGGCGAGACTAACCGGTTAGGCATAGCAGCACTAACTGGCGTTTCTGACCGCGTTAAAATGACGTCACAAATTTCTCACTGGGATTTCTGACCGACCAAGCGCTAACTCTTCTCACCAGTGAGAGTTTTTGACCTTAGCCTATGAAAGTAAAATAATGCCATTTTGTTTGTGTAATACTAGGCGGTTTCACACTTTGAAACGGATTGAAAAAACGGTTTAAAAATAAGCCGTTTAAGTGGGTAAAACCGTGAACCGTGGTTTAAGCCATGGAGTAATAACTGGAGACGAAAGCTCTTAAGATCGCTATACTATTTTTTTCGCCACGAATTTCAGAGACCTCTGGTGGTTGGTATGCGAACTTCTGATCCCATAATCCATTTCGTCAATAACAAAATGAATCAGATTGTCAACTTCCCCATGGAAGGAGGAGATAACCTTCTTCCATGAACCTCCCCTCCCCTTATTTATTTTTAATGTAATCTTTTTAAACTTCCCCTCCTAATAGTAGAAAATATTCGATAATTATAAAAGCATTCTAATTTTTCAAATAAAATCTATAAACAAAATTTAAAATATTTCGTTATAAATAATAGGTTCTTGAAATATTCCTAAGCTTAAACTAGCAAGAATAAATGAGAAATAATTCAGAAAAAATATTCAGTATAAGAAAATGAAATTTTTAATGTCACAGAAATGTAAAAATATATTGTTGCAATGAATACAAATGAATAAATGAGTACATAACCAGAAAAAAAAATTAAAAGGCTAATTATTTATACAATGGGTTATGTCAAATGTATATGAAATAATAAAACTTATTCCAAATATTAAGACATTAATAATATATTCAAATGAAGCAAAGCTGCCCAATTTAACAATGAGGTTCAAGAAATGTGAAACAGAATTATCTAAGATAAAGGAAGAATATAAACGGCAAATCATACACACACATTTTATTTTTACCGTATATTTAAACACATATTTAAGTAAATGGTTAAGGTCTTTTAATATCTAATATTAATTGATAATAATATCTAATATTTAATTGATTTGATTTTTTTACCTCAACATTTGAGCCAAATAAATAATTAGATGAAATTAAAGATTTTTTGAAAGTTCACTTTTTTTTAACTGTTTGCATCACAGTTAAATTATTTAAACAGTGAACTTTAAATAATATATAATCAATTTTATATTATAATATATAAACTGTCAAAAATATTTAATAATATACATAGGAAGTGCATACAGATAATGCACAACTTAACAATTTAGAAGTGCAATTAAAATAAATGGATACATTATTATATATTGTTTTTAATTGATTTTTTTGAATTTTTTAAATTTTTACCTTAACATTTGAACCTAATAAATAATTTAATTAGATAATTAAGGATTTTTTAAAGTTTGCTGTTTCCATCACAGTTAAATTATTTAAATAGTGACAGTGAACTTTCAAAAAATCTTTAAGTATCCAATTTAATTACTTGTTTATTAGATTCAAAAGTTGAGGTAAAAATCCAAGAATTAAAAAAAAAAATCAATTAAATACAAGACATAGAAAGTACATACAGGAAATGCTCATCTTTAACAACAATTTAGAAGTAATAAAATAAAGGCAGCTAAGATTTATCGAATAAAAACTTCATGAATGTATGCTAATGGAGAGTGGGAGCTATTTATTTGCACCATACTTTAAGTCTTTCATTCATAATCTTTAACCCCAAGTACTTTAAATCTTTGTTCACCAACTTGACATACCAATGTATTTTTGTTTTAATAAAAAAGAACAAAAATTTTCTCGAGTCACTTGAACAAAACCCTAAATGATCCTGTTCAATATTCTGAATTAACAGATACAAAGATTCACTTATTCCATAATTGGATATAATATTGGGAAGGTTGTGCTCTATCAAACTATTAGCTTCTTTTATGAAGTTCAAGAATGGCTTTGATGGTAGAGTTAAATTTCCAAAATCACTACAGTATCAGGATTCTTAGAGAAAGTTTTTAAAAAAGTTAACATTTGTTCTGGAGATTTCAATTGTTTTTCATTATCTGTCAGGGCTGCATGACAAATACTGCAATTATGAAGTTTTTGAAATTTATGAGCAAAATATCCAGCGATATAATAAATGACATTTTCCTCATTTAAATTAACTTCTTCCACATTAGTATCAGCATCAACATCCATATTACAGTCAATACTTCGAGCAGATGGAACTTGGACAGTCGTTGCTTGTGGCCTTTTTTCCAATACCTGGAATATATCTGCCAAATCATCCTCACAAAATTTTTCTTTTTTTTTTTTTTTAATACACAAATTGGCTGCAACAATTTATTTATTAAAATATGCCTTAATGCTGCCTTGGACTGAACGACAGAGGGATATAAAGAAGAACCACTTTTTTGCCTTATCAAGGAAAACGTGTTTTCTAAGGCATCTTGATTTAAATTTTTCGTCATGAGGTAACTTATTCCCCATTTACTGTTCAGTTCATTCCACATCTTTATTATAGCTGATATGCTTATCTGCCAACCTTTGTTGGAAATAGGTTGACGGGGACTATTAAATTTCCAACTTCTAACCCAATCCAAACACTCATTAAGATGTGTTATGTGAGATGAAGTGGCACTGATAGGTCATCTTTCAGGCTTGATATCACAGGTAGAATTGCTATTTAAGCAATCAAACAACTTATCAATGTTTTCTAAAAAGTCTGCAGTGAGCGTAGCCGTTGTTGGTAATGCACCTAAAGATGTGTGTGTGTAAATTCCAGCAGCAACTGAATAGCTTAATACTTGGGCAGCAGTTTTCACCTTAATCTTGGAACATTAATATCTGTTAATTTAGGTGCTGCTCTCAATCGTTGAAGTGAATCCTTCTGGTAAAATTCTTTTATGAACTTCATTCAATTATTTTATCCTTAATGGTCAAATTGTATTTTTTTAAATTGTTCTGTGGATTTTTTAGTAAATGTAGAACATCATTTAAAAAATAAATAATATTTTCATTTCTTTTTATAAAAGGCTTCTCTGGAGTAATTCCCAACCTACTGTACACACTATAATTATTAGCCCCTTGATCACATGTGACTGCTTTGGGGCAAAATCCAGTCATCGAAACAGCATCTATGACTTCAAGAAGCTTTTCTTCTATAATGTCAGAAGCAGAACATCCAGATGAAAAAAAAATATGCAACTGGCTGTTTCCAGTTTTTGGTTATGCTTCTGACCATAAAAACCAAAGCTTCATCAGCTATTTTTGGAAATTGAGAACCGGGTCCAAAATTCTGAAACCCTCTAATTACATCAGCACCCTCATTATCTAATAATGGTTTTAGTCTCATCTCATCAAACAATACAACATAATTTATCCTCATCCTTCATATGTTGGGCATTTTCTTTCAGCATTTTGAGAATTCTCTCATTTATACCAGGGTTCATTGCAACACAACTCAGCCAACTTTGTAATGATCTAACACTGGGAAGGATTAAGGATTTAGAAAGTTGTCTATATGCATTAGGACTTCTAAAATACAGTTCTAAAGCAAAATTTTTATCAGACTCCTGCCTTTGTCTTAAGATGTGCTAGACGTAACTGTGAGAGCACCAGTTGTAAACGAGTGCCTGACAGAACCTTTGAAACATAGTAAGTTGCCGATTTAATGGCATTCATATTAGTTTTGATTTTTTTCAAAGATTTAAATTTGTCCATTTGTATTTTCGAATATGACAATTTACGTCTCGTCTTTACCAATTTTGTACGTAAGGAAGTTAATTTTCTCTTCGTTCTGGGTGTTGGACGACTTCTTTGTGTTGAGGTGGATGAATAAGGCATCTGTTCATCTTGTGCTTTGTGAACTTCTGGCATAGCTGCTGTTTATAGAAAAAAAGTTATAGAAACATTAATATAAATTCCAAAACTAGAATATACAAATTGAGTATCTATTATCTGAACAGTTGGGAAGTGTTTTTCAGTTTTGAATTATATGAATACTAAGCGATCATAACAATTTATGACTAATATTGTACATACTAACAGCAGTAACAGTGTTTCACATATCCTTTATGACTCGAATGCTTTCCATAAGATTGATTATATCATCTCTGAATATGACCACACACCCCCCCTCCAACATTGACCACCTTGCTAACTATTTCCGTTGCTTGCCTCCCCCTCCCCCAATAAAATTCCGGGTATGGCCCTGTCTCTGAATGCTAAATATTTTATCTTACTATCTTCATATTATGCTTTTGGATATGATATTAAAAACCAAAAATAATTTTTAAAAAATCATGTTCTTGGATGAGAAGGATTAAGAGAAATTTGACTCAAACAGATGGAGGTGAAATTTTAAGAGTTTCTGTTCTCAAGTCATTTAGTTTTCAGATCTTCGGATAATGGAAACCTAATCTGTACTTTCAGAATATATAGGCATAATATAGGCAAGAATAGGCAGTTCTTTAATTTACCTTCCATAGAATCAAGTGCCGGGGGTGATGAAGATATGGATGTTGATGAAATGGAAATGTTGCTTAAACTGGCCTCCTCACATTCCTGGAGCACTATTAAATAAAGTGAAATAAAAATGAGCTTACATCTTTTACTTGTTCGTCCATATTTATGTACTGTAAAAAATCTAGCTTAAAGAATATAATAATATAACTTATACAATAGACTAGGTTACAAACGAATATAACGATTCAGAAAATTCAAATATTATCTTTAAACGTTGAAATCATAGTCAACTACTTTTATTTTTATATTGCTATTTAAACATTATTAATATAGCAATAATAATCACGAAAAAAATATTACCTTCTGAAGATGAGAGCACAGGTTGCGTTTCAGTAGACTGGAGAATGGACTGTGGTATGCCAGTGTGAATCAGCCTATTTTTGGTGGTAGGATTCATAAAATCTGCAGTTTTAAAGTGCAATGCACAAACACGGAGATTATGAAGAACGTTGGCAGGTTCATGACATCTATTCTTAAAAAAAATATGAAAGAAAATTGAGACTTCCAAATGAGAGCATTTGTTTTTTTTTTCTTATTGTTTTTTATTAGATGTTAAGTTCAGAATAACGTCCCCTAATTTATCTTGGAGATATATAGGCTAGATAATCGCATTGAATTTATTACCGTAAATAATCTCTAAAGATGAGTAAATAATTTGTCTATCTTCTTTTTCGACTTCTGTATTATAGAAATCTCATGGGAAATAAAAGAAAAAGAAATTAGAAATCATGTTTCCTGGGAAAATTATCTACGTGTTGCCATCACAGAACATTAACTTCAATATGGGCCTAAGTAATAATTACTCCACGAGCTGGAACTTAAGCTAATTTTTCCTGTGTGAATATCTTAATAAATAATATTTTAAAATGCTGTAATTAATTTATTTACTAAGTAGAGTTGATACAGTAATAAATTCAAAACATGACCCAGCAGGCTGGCTGGACTCGTCCGCGAGAATTAGGAAACGCTATTCTTAACTAAAACAGGATTACAGTATTTTTAAATATTACAAAAATGACAATTTAAATTCGGTAAATATTTACCGTGTATCTATAGGAATTCGGAAGAACGACAACTCAGGGTTTTGTAGTGAGTGACTCTTGCAGTTCGCCACGGCGCACGGGCAACCTCCTCGTTTCTGCTTTGACATTTTAATTAAGAAATGTTAGAAAACAAATGCTGGCGCAAGTTATCAGAAATTGTAGCATAACTTACTCACTGAAAGCATTCAAGTGCCTGATGAATTTCTGTCAACGCGAGACAATTTCCCCTTGTGTTTATTTCCTTTCGCATTACTCATCAAATTTCCTCTAACGGCTAAAGTCTTTGCTCTCACGTGCATCGGATGTTTATGTCCCGACAAGAGCAATCGCAATGGTTCGCTTAGTCATGCCATGTACCGTTGATTCGCATACCAACCGCGAGATGTCTCTGAAAATCGGAATTAGAAAAAAATCCATGCGCTTTCGCCTCCAGTCGTTTTACTCCATGGTTTAAGCTTTACAATTTTAAACGGTTTATTTCTTTTCGGAAATTTGACTGCAGAGGGAGCTGGTTGTTATAATCATGGCGGCCTCCTTGAGAGCTGGTGTACATGTGTGATTACAACTACAAAACATGTTTTAACAATTTGATTTTTTTTAACGACATGATTTACTTTACCTGATATTTGCCTAAATATGGAAATCCAACAATATAATTCGCAATTGCGAGCTCTTCGTGCAAATCCTAAGCTCTGATCCGACGCCGCTTCGACGAAGCGTGGTCAGCCATGTTTTTTTCTCTCAAAAAAAAACGAGATGTCGCAAATAAACGAAAGAAACGAACGAAAAAAACGACGTCGGTGTCGTTTTCGTTTATTCCGTTTTTTCTCGATCGTTTAAACATAAACCGTTTTTTATTCCTGAAATAAACGGTTTTTTTCGAAGCGTGAAACCGCCTACTTTAATCTAAAACAGATTGCTTATTGAATTATTGAATCTTTATAATCACCTTTTAATTAATCGTGGCAATAATACGTTAACTAGAAGTCGAGGTATTTTTACTTTCTATAAGATACTTTTACTTTCTTATTAAGGCGCATTCGGCGGCACTCAGATCTGGCTGCTTTTCTGAGCGTCTGAGTGACTGTTGCCGAACGCGCTTTTATCTCAGAAAGAAATGGCTTTACCGACTTTACAAATATTGAGAAGAAACGGTGGTTTTACTAATTTCTGTGTACATGAAATAAAAATCTGCATCAAATGAACAACTCAGCATGATTAATATTCGATCGCGAGAAGAGTATACCATAAGGCCAGGGAGGAAAGGGTACACTGGGCATCGCCATGATATAGCTCTCGTAGTTTAGCTTCGCATCGCAGTGAGCGCCGCCATATTCTATCTGAGCACTTATGCCATGTATCTGACTCAGGAGCAATGCGCTTATTCTATAAGATAACGTGCACATTAGGCGCATTCGGCGGCACTCAGATCTGAGAGAGCAGCGTTCGGCGAGCACTTTGGTACTTCCGCCTGAGAAGAAAACGTGTTCGGCACGCAACGAATCTGTCAGATTCTGAGCTCAGACGCTCAGCAAGCTTTTCTTTTCCTGAGTGCGCAGATAGAATATGGCGGCGCTCACTGCGATGCGAAGCTATCAAAAAAGCTACAAGAGCCAAACAAGGCGATGACCAGTGTACCCTTTCCTCCCACTGGCCTTATGGTATACTCTTCTCGCGATCGAATATTAATCATGCCAAGTTGTTCATTTGATGCAGATTTTTATTTCATGTACACTAAAATTAGTAAAACCGCCGTTTCTTCTTAATATTTGTAAAGTCAGTAAAGCCATTTCTTTTTGAGATAAAAGCGCGTTCGGCAACAGTCACTCAGACGCTCAGAAAAGCAGTCAGATACCACGTGACAGTTCTCTCAGATCTGAGCCAGATCTGAGTGCCGCCGAATGCGCCTAAGCACGTCGTTTCAATCAATGACGTATATTAAAGATTGGTTTCTTTAATTTCTTTAATATACGTCATTGGTTTCAATTAGTTTCAGATACATCAATGCGATTCCTAGGGTGCAGGAGAAAATGCAACCGGACGAAAAGCCACAAAGCCTCAGGATCTTATAAAATAAAATCAATAGATATGAATGAGGCAGGTCTATATTTTAACGAAGATTCATTTATGTTCTAAATTTTTGCAATGCTTCTTCAATGAGCTATAATTTCAATCTTTATTTTTATTGATTATTATACAGGGTGATTCAAAAATAATTTCACCCTTCCAAGTTTAAATAGGTGAATTGACTTTTAGGTTCACTCTATAAATTTACATTAAAGTTATTATGGATTTTATTAAATATTATAACTATGGCTCGGATTTAAGGTGGAAAAGTTTTGTTAAAAATGGTAGGTGGAAAGCTTGGGAAATAAGGAGAAAAGGTGGGGAGAAATACAGTACAAGGTAATAATAATAAAAATACAATGCAAGGAGGTAATAATAAAAAGCCAAAACAAAACGTTTTCCTTTTTTTAATAGTGAAGTGAAACATGAATATATATCTCTGTATATAAAAAAAAACAAATATACAAACACCCTGACTAATAGTTAATTATTAAAAAGGAAAGGGGAACAAGGTCTGATTATTATTTATATTACACATTTCTATGTTTTCGAATAACAAGATCTCTCTGTTAGGGACGATGTCCGAATAAAATGCCACAGGACAAAATGCAACAGACGAAAACCAACAAAGGATCTAGTTTTATAAAACAAAATCAATAAATATGAATGAGGTAGGTCTACATTTTAACAATAATTTTATTTCATTTATGATTTTCTTTAACATGAGGTAATATTAATCAACAATAAAATTATACAGAAAAAAGGTATTGCTCCTGTCATCGGATACGGATACAATGTCCGATAGCTCGAATGTATCAAGGCAGATCACAGCACATGAATCTAAGTCAAATCCGAGTTCTTGCGTTGAGTGCTCGAAACATTTTCTCATACAGGCATTGAGATTTGGATGTCGTGAAAACTCATGAAAGTGTACAGACAAATAATCTCCTACAGCAGCTCGTATTGTATGCAACCGCTGAAAGAGCAGAGTTGCAACACTGCGAGTCCATTCGCCCGCATTAGTCTTTTGTAAATGAGCCAGGCATTCGTCTGTCGCAAATACCAGAACCCTCTCTTGAGCCTGAGCGCCACTTGTTTCTGATGAGGAGAAGCATTTCCTGCCGCAGCTTATGATTTTTTATGATTGATGTAAATGTGGGCACCTATTTCGCTGAATGGCATCCGTATCCAATGGCAGGAGTAACAGCAATTCATTGTATATTATTTAATTTTGTATTAATATTATCTTATGTTTAATAGATCCTGAGACTTTGTTGCTTTTCGTCTGGTTGCATTTTGTCCTGTGGTATTAGGGATATAAATTACGCTCCAAAAATTCTATGATTCCTTCAAAGTCTTTATCCATGCTCCATTTTCACTATAAATGAAATAAAATTGTTAAAATGTAGACCTG